>CM043703.1:98837876-99127876 GCA_023935145.1 Bretschneidera sinensis
CACTTTTCACCTACTACTTTTAAATCAATATTAAACTTCTTTACAGCCAAATAAGCTCTATGCTCTAACTCAACAGGAAGATGACACGTTTTTCCAAACACTAATGTTCTTGATTTCTCGATTTGAAATTTCTGCTTAGCCATTATTTTGAGCATGGTAGCCAAGTGCTATCTTGTGCTTCACACCATATTTAGAAAGAAGGTTGGCAAACAACTTGTTGCAAAAGTAGTTCCCCTCGTCACTAATAATAGCTCGTAGAGTGCCAAATCTTGTGAATATATTCTTATGCAGAAATTTGAGCACAACCTTTGCCTAATTTGTTGTTGTAGCAATTGCTTCCACCAATTTTGACATATAATCCATTGCTAACAAGATATAAACAAAGCCAAAAGAAGGAGGAAAAAGACCTATAAAATCGATTCCCCATACGTTGGCACCGATCACAAGTCTTCACCAAATTATAACTATCATGAAAGATAGATGGCCAAAAGAAACCACTTTGAAATACCTTAGCTATTGTTTGTGTTGCTCCAAAATGTCCTCTATATGATGATGAATGGAAATGATAGAGAATGGCTTGCATCTCTTCTTCTGGTACACATATTTGGATGATTTGATCAGGGCATCTTTTGAACAGCAAAGGCTCACCCCAAAAATAATATTTCACATCATGTAGAAACTTCTTGCGTTGGTGGTAAGTGAGATATGGTGGCAATACTTTACAAGATAGGTAGTTTATAATATCAGCATACCAAAGAAGCTTGATATCACATGCAAACAACTGCTCATCATGGAATGCTTCTTGGATCTCTGAATTTGGTCTCACTTCCTCTTGCTCCAGCCGAGATAGATGATCAGCAACTGAATTTTCACTTTCCTTCTTATTTTAAACCTCCAAATCAAATTCTTGAAGAAGCAGGATCTAACGAATTAGCCTAGGCTTAGCATCCTTCTTGCCAAACAAATAACGAATTGCTGCATGATCAGTGAACACTATCACTTTTGTACCAGTGAGGTAAGACCAAAATTTGTCACAAGCAAACACAACAGGAAGCATCTCCTTCTCAGTTGTTGTATAATTGAGTTGAGCATCATTCGAGGTCCGGCTTGCGTAATAGATGTCCCTGAACAGATTGTCTCGCTTTTGGCCTAATATTGCTCCAACTGAAAAGTCACTTGCATCACATATGACTTCAAAAGGTTGACTCCAATCAGGTACAATCATAACTGGTGCTGAAACTAGTTTCTCCTTGATTGCATCAAAGGCTTGTAAACAAGCAATATCAAAGTCAAATGCAAAAAAAATTTCAAGAAGATTACATGAAGGTTTAGAGAGTTTAGAAAAATCCTTGATAAATCTTCTATAAAATTTCGCATGTCCCAATAAGCTTCTAATTCCCTTCACATTCTTTGGAGGTGGTAGTTTTTCTATGGTTGTAATTTTAGCTCTATCAACTTCAATTCCTTTAGATGACACTCGATGGCCAAACACTTTCCATTCTTGAACCATGAAATGGCACTTCTCCCAATTTAGGACTAGATTTTTGTCTTCATATCTCTGCAAAACAAGAGCTAAATTATGCAAACAATGATCAAAAGGTGTACCAAAAACTGAAAAATAATCCATAAAAATTTCCATTATCTCTTCTGCCATGTTAGAAAAAATAGTCATCATGCAACGTTGAAATGTCACTGGGGCATTGCACAATCCGAATGGCATCCTCCTAAAAGTAAATGTGTCGTAGGGGCATGTGAATGTAGTTTTCTCTTGATCTTCGGGAGCTATGGCAATCAGGTTATACCCCTAATAACCATCTAAGAAGCAGTAGTAGGAATACCCAGCCAATCGATCCAGCATTTGATCAATAAAGGGTAGTGGAAAATGATTTTTCTTTGTTACTTTGTTCAACTTGCAGTAATCTATACATACACTCCAACCTGTGACTGTTCTTGTAGGAATAAACTCATTGTTGTCATTTCTCAACATTGTCATTCCACCCTTTTTTTGTACAACCTGCACTAGACTTACCCATGAGCTGTTTGAAATAGCATAGATAATTCCAGCATTGAGGAGCTTTAAAATTTCAGCTCTCACGACCTCCTTTATTTCTGGATTTAATCTTCTTTGGTGCTCGATCTATGATTTGTAAAGTTCCTCCATTAAAATCTTGTGCATGCAAATGGAGGGGCTTATACCTTTTATGTTGGAAATAGTCCATCCCAAAGCTGTTCTATGCTCCCTTAACACATGCAACAACTTTTCCTTTTCTTCAGGTGTGAGTGATGCAGTAACAATCACTAGAAATGTGTAACTATCACCCAAGAATGCATAGTGAAGATTCTCTGGTAATTTCTTCAACTCTAGAGTTGTAGTTTGCTGCATCTTTTCTCTAGAAATTTCAAAATCAGACCTTTCTATAATCAGATCTAGCTTTCCCACTTCATTAAGTGATGCATCCTACTGCAAGGCTCTCAAGGCAAATACATAGTGGAGAAATTCTTCACTAATAAGAGATAAATCAAATTCACAAATAGTAGAATTGGTAAATTACAATCTTGAGATGAAGTGGTGATACAACATTCTAGGTGATCAACTGGTACATTTTCTTGAAAGGTTTCTGGTACACATTGCTTAACAATATCTACCCGAAAGAAAGCGCTTCGATCTTCTGGAAATCTCATGGCTTGGTAGATGTTGAACATAACCTCTTTCTTGTTTACTCTCAATGTTAATTCATCCTTTTGAACATCAATTAAAGCATTTTCCATAGCCAAGAATGGTCGGCCAAGAATTAGTGAGACTTCTTGGTCTTCCTCCATATCTAACAGCACAAAATCAGCAGAAAAAATAAATTTATCCACCTTTACCAATATGTCTTCTATGATTCCATGTGGGTATTTGATGGATCGGTCTGCTAGTTGCAAAGAAATGGTTGTTTGTTTCATCTCTCCAAGTCCTAATTTCTTGCAAAAAAAAAAAGTGGCATAAGATTAATGCTAGCACCAAGATCACATAAAACTTTATCAAAAAATGAATTTCCAATAGTACAAGGAAAAATAAAACTCCCCGGTCTTTTAATTTTTAAGGCAATTTCTTTTGAAGAATGGTACTGCATTCTTCAGAAAGATTTACTGTTTCGAACTCCTCCAACCTTCTCTTCTTGGAAATGATGTCCTTTAAGAATTTGACATAATTTGGCAATTGTTCTAAAGCATATGCAAAAGGAATATTTATGTGAATTTTCTTTAAAATATCTAAAAACTTAGAAGATTGCTTATCTAATTATTGTTTCTGAAGACATTGAGGATAAGGAAATGGAGTAAAGAGAATAGGAGGATTGTCAGGAAATGAAATTTCTAGAGGCTTGTCAGTTTCTCTTAATGTATCATCCACAATCTCCTCTTCATCTACTTTATTTTGGCACTGGTCATTAGTTTGAGCTGTTGGGGTGGACTTGGTTTCCTTTTATGGTGGCCTCTCAATTTCTCTTCCACTCCTAAGTGTGATGGCCTTGCATGGTTCCTTTGGAATCACTTATGTGTTGCTAAGAAATATTCCTCTTTGTTAGGCATTGATGGTTGTGGCTAGTTTCCCAATTTGAACCTCAAGATTCTTCATAGTGGCTCCCATGTTGCTACAATGAGTCTTAATATTGTCTAACCGCGAATCATTCTTTTTTAACCTTGCTTTTGTCTCCTTAACAAAGGAAATCATGGAATCCTCAAGTGACATCTTCTTCTCGCTTGGTTGATTAACAAATTCTCATGATTTCGAAGCCCTGGATGGTAGTAATTTGTCATAGGATTACCGAGATAGTTGTAGTTCCGATTGTTGATGTATTGAACTTGTTCTTGACTTGATTCATTACTTGGAACTGTCATACTCGGGGCTGCAACATATTCTGCACTTTGCGGTATTTCTTGTGTTGTCAAAGCTGAAATTTGATGAGATAAAGAAGCAACTTGAGCTGAAAGGGCTGCTAACAGATCCAATTCATGAATTCCAGCAACTTTCCTAACCGTAGTTCTTTTAGTTGGCCATTAATAGTTATTTGCGGCCATTTCTTCCAAAAGAGAAGTAGTGCCTTCAGTTGTCTTTGACATCAAAGTTCCACTAGACACAACATCAACTATGGTTCGAGTTTGCCCATTTAACCCATTGTAGAACATTTGAACTTGTAACCAGTTCGGAAATCCATGTTGAGGACAGCGTCGAATCAAATCTTTATACCTTTCCTATGCTTCATAGAGTGACTCGAAATCAATTTGCTTGAATTGACCAATCTCACTCCTGAGTTAAGCTATTTTTGCAGGCAGTAAGAATTTAACAAGAAACTTTTCAGTGATTTCCTGCCAACTAATGATACTTCCCTGTTGTAGAGCTTGTAGCCAACCTCTTGCCTTATCCCTTAAGGAAAAAAAGGAAACAATCTCAATCTAATGGTGTCTTCAGTAACACCATTAATCTTTACAGTGTCACAAATCTTCAAGAATATCGCCAAATAAATGTTGGGATTATCCAGTAACGATCCACTAAACTGGGCTTGTTGTACCATGCTGATTGGTTTAAGCTCAAAATTGTTGGCATGAATGGGTTGACGTCTTATACCCGAGTAGTTATCATTCATAACTAGCCATATGTAATCCTTCAAGGTGCGCAGTTGTGCATCATGTTGTTCGTCAGCCATGGCTAGTACTTGATTTTTTCTTCGTGATCTAAAGGTTCTTTCAATCTCCCAATCAAAAGAGGTAATGTCACGATATCTAGCGCAGCACATGCAATGTCAAAAACACACCTGTAGAAAAAATAATAATAATAATAAAATTCTAAATTAAAACCAAGATTGCTTTGTATCGATATTGGCAAAAATAAGAAGAGTATCATCCTCAGAGATTGGTAACTTGCTTCTGACAAGTATCGAAATTATACTAATCTCGATTTTATTTAGAAAAAAATCTTTTTTTTTGTTATTTGTAATTGCAATATGAAATAAAATCAATTTAAAGGAAATAATCAAAGGAAAAGAAAGTTGTTTTTGAATATTAAATTAATAAGAGAAAAAACTTCTAGGAAACCGATTTCACTTAATTCCTTAATATGCTTAACTCATCTAACTAATTAAAATTAATCCTCTCTGTTTGTTAGCAAAATCTTCAACTTATCCAAAAGCCTCTTTCGATTGTCAATTGGAAATATTCTTGTTCATCATTCTACACAAGAGTATGCAAATTAATAAAACAAGAAAGCATTAAGACCAACGATTTTTTTTAGACTACACAAATTCATATAAGTCTTTCGATTCCTATATTTACCTATGTTGAAATATCCAAGTTCTATCATGTAATTCCTTCTTTCGACAGCAAATCACAAGATCAAGATCATGTAATTAATGGCTAGTCAATTAGAAGCAATACGTTCAAAATAAATCAGCCAAACATAGAAGATAATTACTGCAAATCAGCATAGAAAAGCAAGCATAGTTTGAAATTAAATTACATCATTTTCCTAGAATAAAGAAAGTTTAGTTCAAGCCTAAAATTAAATTTAACTGCAACGAATCCACCATAATTCTGTAAACCAGTGTGCGTTCAGCTGCTGCTGCTGTGGAGGGCTACTGTGTGATCAACGCTGGATACCGAGTAGTGGGGCGAGGTAGGTGCCGCCTGTGAGGAAGCAACTGCTGGAGGCGGCAGCTGCTGGTGTCGGATAAGGACAGCTGCTGCTGGATGAGGATGACTGGTGGTTGCGGGCTGCTGCTGCCAGTTGAGGAGGAGAGGGCTGCCGCTATCTCTCTAGGGCTATGTCTCTAGGGCTGCCAGTTGTCCCCTTTAATTAGGGTTTCTCCCTTTCCTTTATATAGGCTCCAAAGTCTTCAATTAAAATTTCATTTTTTAAACAATCCAAAGTCTTCAATTAAAATTTCCTTTTTTAAACAAGAGAAAGAGTCCATTGACGATAGGATACTAAAATTTGGATCTTTCCCTTCTTCTAAACCTGAAATAAATTAAATGACAACAAGGAAGCGTAAAACCAACAAAAATTAATAAAATTAGATTAAAATTAAAAGTTAAGATGTGATAAAAATAGGAAATTATGCTTTTTAAACAAGAGAATGAGTCCATTGACGATAGAATACTAAAATTTGAATCTTTCCCTTCTTCTAAACCAGAAATAAATTAAATGACAACAATGAAGCCTAAAACCAACAAAAATTAATAAAATTATATTAAAGTTAAAAGTTAAGATGTGATAAAAATAGGAAATTATGCACAACATCAATGCAAATAACTCTCTTGAGCATCATGCCCGTGAAATTTACTTTGAACTTTAATCGATAGATGTGTCCGAAGTTATTTGAAAAAAAAAAAAAGCTCTTAATGAATGTCTGCTTAATGTTTAAAGTTTTGAGACAATGTTGTCTTTGACAGGAAAAAATGAGATATATGATAATAGAATATAATTAATAATTAGTAGAGATTGAGTGGATTTACTCATCAATATTATTTTTTTTGGCATTCAAACAAAATAAAGAAAAAAAAACTTTTATTATATATTTATTTCTTTTCAAATTTTCTACTGATTTATTTTCTTTCGATTTTTTCAGATCCAAAATTCACCCTTTCTCTATTGTTGTTATTCTTGTAATTTGTTTTCTAATGTCTAAAACCTGTTTTTCTTCTAATGCAGATCTTGTTCTTTTTGTGGGAAGGTAATATTTGATTTACCAAAAGGATCAAATACCAAATCAGGGAATAAACTATCAAAATCTAAAAGACCCAAAAGAATGAAGAAAACTGGATGTTCTCTGATTGCAAAGGATCGAGGAGATTTACTTAGCCAATAAGAAGCTTAATGAAGTTCAAAACCAGTACAATAAATTTCTCTTTTGAAATTCCATAAGAATGATATTTTTCAATTCATTTAAAAATAATTTGATCTTTATTATCATTTAGTTTTAAAGAGTTGAACTCAAAACTTACATTAACGAAGTCCCACTACTGAGCTAACCCGGACCCTTTGGGTTTAAAAGTAGTTTAAAAAAATAAGAGGTAATGATATTTGAGTTGGCTTTTTCATATTTTTTTAATATATGTATATATTAGTCTTTCTAATTTTTTTCCGTTGAAAAATTTATTCAAAAGACGAGAGAAATTAGAAGATATTTTAACTGAGAAAGCAATAAATTACTTACATAACGTCATTAACAAACCTAAAACTATGAATATTGATACAGTGACTGTACCATATGAAAGCCATCGATCGTGATCAAGCATTTTCAATATCAACACGTGTTGAATAAGTAGAGTACAAAACGTTAACTATTTTTAGGAAAATAAAACACTCTAAAGAGAACTCACAAAACACCAATTAGCAAAGTTTTTCTTATTTAGCACTTAGCTTTGTTTTTCTTCTTGATGAATTACAAGGCTTGAGGACTTGAGTATTTATAGCAAACCAAACGAAATCTACACCACACATATAATTAAACTAAATTTATTTACTACCATACAAACCCATTAAGCACCTAATTATGTTGTCTTCCACACCACCCATTAAGCACATCATTATGTTGTCTTCCACACAACCTCACCAATAGCAACATACCTAACTTTGCCCCACTTTGTAATTGTAAGCAATTACATCATCAAACTAGCTATGGGCTTGAACAATATTATTGGACTTAGATTGGGTTGGTAATTACTTATGGTGGGCTAATATTGATTCTCAACATGGACATTATGTGGTGGAGGAAATGGAGATTGGTTTTGAAGCTGGGCCTGCTTTGTTCCCACTCTAAGCCAGCAACTAGGCCTAACATTGACATTGATTCTCAACAACACATTGAACAAAACTATTAAATCCAAAATATAAGCGAAGTTTAATTTATTCAAAATATAATTCATCAGAAAGATAATTAAAATAAAAAATAATTAATTAAACTAATAGTATAACGAAAGAAAAACTAATTTCTTAAAAAGGGAAAAAAAGAGAAAAAGTTGGCTAAATTTTGGAATATTTGCTGCAACGTAATTCTAAACCCTAAATCCATTAAAAAAAAATTCTACCCTAAAAGTACATATCCAATGCAAGCTAGCTTGTAATTTGTAAGAAGAAAGGGAAAGGACTGAGAAAAGAAAAAAATCAAGTGTTAATTTGAATCTTATGTCAAACTACAGAGACAATTGATATAATTTATTTGTTTTGCATTCGATTATGCGGTAAAAACAACCCTATTAAAATAAACAAGATTAAAACAACCATATTTAAGGAATTAAGATTTTTTTAAAACCCTGTACTAAAAAAACTCACATATGAAATGTATATTAGTTGGTTCTGTCCATATATAACTCATATGAATTACTTGGCACATTGTTGGTCTTATCTTCAAAATTCAATGTTTACAATTAACATCACTTTTCATTTCGTTTCACATTTGGTAACTCGATAAAAAAGAGCTAACAACATATTGGTTTAGCAATAATTTTCAAGTTTTTTTATATAAAAAAATTGGGTTTATTTTTCCGTTAATGTATCAAAAACCTCTTTTATTGTATGTGAGATAAATGGTGGTCAAATTGAAATTTACACTCCCAAATTGTCAAATACTCCGTAAAAGATTAACATGCAAAGTCTTATTGTTCTTGAGCTTATAGCCAAAAATAATGGCAAGAGATAGTCATGATTTCAATCACAAATTCACAATATATCAATGAGGAAATCTCTTAACACAAATTTTTAAATTGCTTTTCCTTATATGGGAGAATACAACACGTACAATGCAATTAATGTAATTACATTAACTTCGAAAGAATTCATATATGAACACAATTACAATTGAAATTGGCTTCTTTGGAATATAAAAGGAGATCTCACTCTACAAATTAATCAAAAACCCCAAGAGAAAGAAAGGAAGAAAGAAAAAAAAAATGAGCCCTTCCAAAAGTTTTATTCTCTTGTTTAATTGTGCCGACTCTGTGCGCGCATGAGTCGATTTCTAGTCACCAACTCACTCTTTAGGAGGTTCATGTGCACGTTGCCAATAGCTTCATTAACAAGACAGTTGATATACATTGCCAATCAAAAGACCAAGATCTTGGCCTGAAGACTCTCCCTGTCCATGAAGAGATTAATTGGTCATTTAGAACAGATTTCTGGGGGGTCAACGCTCTACTTTTGTAACCTCAAATGGGATAAAGGACGCAAAAGTTTCGATGTGTTTAGGCTAGAAGACAATGAAAAATTTATAGGATTGTGGTTACAAGGATTGCCGATGGAGAGCACAAGGGGAAGAGATTTATTTGTTTTAACTCGAAACATAACGAATGGCGCTTTGTGCACAAGTGGGACTTCCTAGCTAGTGATCTTATAAGCTAGCTTCTGCTGTATTAATAAAATACTTTTTATTTATGTATGTATTTTTTTTTATTGAATTCTAAAAAAAAGTGAAAAGAACCAAAAAAAGATTCAATAATCATCATCCCACATAAAAAAAAAATATATGCTTAAAAATAGTTAAATATAAACATCATTTTGCAGCAATAAAATTTGGTATTCATTTGTAACTCATGTATATAGTCAACTTTATATGCTGTTCTTGAAGTTATCGCCCAAAGAAAAAGGCAAGAAATAGTCCGGGAATCTCCTTCTACTCCTTAGTCAACTTGATTTTAATGCACTCTGAGTTATAATATGGAACGCAATTTACTCTTTTAATTAATTCTCTTAGCACATATCTTTAAATTGCTGTTCCTCTTATGGGAGAATGCAACATAATGCAATAAATGTAAATTAATTAGAAATCATGAACACAATTGCAAATGAAATTGGCTTCTTTGGAATAAAAAGGAGAATATCTCACTCTACAAATTAATCAAACCCAAGAGAAAGAAAGAAAGGAAGAAAGAAAAAAGAATGAGCCCTTCGAAAAGTTTTATTTTCTTGCTTGTGCTCACTCTTTGCATGAGTCAATCTCTAGTCACCAACTCAATCTTTAACAAGATGAAAGTGTACGTTGTGAATAACTTCAAGAACCGGACAGTGATACTTGATGTCCATTGCCAATCAAAAGACGACGATCTGGGCCTGCATAAAGTCCCTGTCCATGGAGATTATCATTTTGGATTTAGAACCGATTTTTGGGGAAAAACTCGATTCTTCTGTGACGTGCGGTGGTCGAAAGGACACTGTGTTTTTGATGCGTATCGTTCTGGAGACAAATTTATCCAAGATAACTGTGGTTACTGGGATTGTCGATGGAAAGCACAAGAGAATGGGGTTTTTTTGTATTTCGACCAGTATAAAGAATATCGCGTTGTGTATAAGTGGGCAACGACCCCAACAGCTAAATGTTATAAGCCATATTGATAAAAATAAGCGATACTCCATGTTCTTTTATCTCTGTTGTTACTCTTTTTCTTAATTTTTCCTTTTTCCCTTTAAATACTAAATTTTTTAATTAATCATGAATAATGCACAAAGAATAAAACTAATTAATTAGGCTATTATTGGTTGAGAAAAAATGGAGAAAAAGAAAAGGGAGAAGAAAAAATATAAGGATGAAAAAAAATATTAATGTTTTCTATCATACGCTTGGTAAAAGATAATTGCAATATGAGAAGAAAGAAATGACAATACAAAATAATTCATTTTAATTATCTCCCCTCAATCATTCCAGTTTAAAATGATTGTGATTTATACATGCATATAGAAATTAAGAAAACATTGATCAATCATTCCATTTTTCTATGTTCTTTTTTTTTGTTTTTTTTTGTGATAGACCCGCATCATACATCGGTAATCCAATAAAGAAAATCCTATTATATATGTGTAATCCTTGTAGTGTTCGATTCATGGATATATTTTTAAGTCATGAGATGAGGTGCAATAAAATAGTATCAGAGTTGATTTAGATCCAGTACTAATCTAAGATGTGAATGTGTGGTATTTAGAGTTCACGGAGTCTCTTGAGTACAAAACTTTTTGGGATGAGATTCCAGTAATTTTTCTTTCCTTTTAGAAAGCTAAAAAATTTGTTACGTCTTAAATTTTTGTCTTCTAGTATTAAAATACAAGATTTCCTTTGGCTTTAGCAAATTTATGCGTGTATATAGTATTCTCCTAAGACTAATTAATCAAATTTTAATTGAAAAGAAAAGCCTATTTGTACTAGTAATTTTTTAGTAATTACTCCTATGGTAAATTGTAAATTTGTCGGAGTATATTTGTAGTTTAGTATTTATCATCAATTTTCTCTTCTTAACTTCCAGGATTTTTTCATTGCATTGTTATTTTTTTTCACATTCATATAGATTTCACATTAAAAAACAATTTTTTTTTATAATAGATCTCATATGAATATAAAATAAAAGTTCAAATTATGGGTAAAATTTATATATTAAATTACACAAACAAAGTTATCATTTTTTATTAACTTGTACTAAAATGTTATTCCATCAAAAGTAGTCTATGATGCCTCCAGGAAAAAAAAAAGCAATTTGTCTAACTCATACGATTTGTGATAAAACATATATTTTTAGCTGAAAATTTATGTTTTGGGTGATGAAATTTTTTTTAAAAATTACTACAAAAAATATGTGTTTTATCATCAAATATATGAATTTTACTATCAAAAATATATTTTTACCGCATAAAGTAAAATGCTTTATTTTTTGGTTGAAAATTTTGAGAGAATAACATAAATGCAATTATTTAAATTAGCTTCGAAAGAAAACATGAAAACAATTACAATTGAAATTGGCTTTTTAATTTGAAATATAAAGGGAGATCTCACTCTACAAATTAATCAAACCCAAGAGAAGGAAAGGGGAAAAACGTTCTCTGCTTTTACTTGTGCAGTTGTGCTCACTCTCTGCATGAATCAATCTCTAGTCACCAACTCAATATATCTTCAACAAAATATACATGGGCACATTACCAATGGGTTCAAGAACCAGACCGTTGATGTCCATTGCAAATCAAAACAAGACAATCTTGGCCTCCATCACATCCCTGTTCGTGGAGATTATCAATGGAAATTCAGAACCGATTTCTGGGGAATTAAGAACGCTCTTCTTTTGTAACTTGAAATGGTCAAGAGGACACCACGTTTTCAATTCGTATTCTGTTCAAGAAAAATTTGTCAAAAACACCTACAGTCACTATGATTGTTGATGGAAAGCACAAGAGGATGAGATTTATTGTTTGATGACAAACATAATCAAAATCGTTTGATGTTTCTAAAAAATTTGAAAAAAAAATTTCTTAGTGATAGTCATCCCACATCGAGAACTATGTGTCTAAAAGAGTGTTGAATGCAAAAATCATTAGCGTTTTTAAAACTTGCATATTCTTTTGAAATTGGTGTGTAATTAGTCTTATATGTAATTCTCTCTTTCCCTTCACTAGCTAGTGGGGTTTGAGGGAGAGTTTATCCCCAAGACGGGTACTGAAATACAAAGACCGGAAGGTACTCTCCACCCGTTTGGTACCCAAACTGGGTCTCCAAGTCAATCTCCATCAAACTTTTATGTATTTCCCTTTTGTAAATATATTACTAGTAAAAGGCTTTAAATTATATAACTATATACGGTTAGTTATATAAATACCCAAGTAAGAGAATAGGGTATTTTAAAGTGCAATTGAGATTTTTTTATTTAAAAATAAAAACCCTTAACAGATTAATTGGATAGGTTAACAAGAGTTACCCCAATTTGTTAATGATGAAACCATCCCTGTTTATAAGTGGGATAGGGACGAGAATTTAGATCCCCTAAACAATCTGTCAAGAACGACGACGGAAATGGGAAAAGCAGCGAACCCAACCCATTATCAACCCATTTAAAGAATGACAAATATATTGGGTCACTAGGGCATTTCCGGCCCATTAGTTACTAGGATAAGGCAAGCCCAAATTTTAATTTTATTTGTACTGTGCAAACTGCAAAGCCCTATCGTATGACTGTGTGCATGCTCATATCCAATGTATAATTAAATAATTAACAACTTCTTATAGTGTGACTTCTTATTTGATATGGCCCAGAATACTCCAGGCCCAGAATACTCCAAGTATTCAAGCCCAACGAGCGGCCCATATAAGCCCAACTAGCTCCGGCCCAAACAAGCCCCAAACCCAGCTGTGTGCTCCAAAAGACTCAATAGATCCAGTGACCTCCCCAGGCCGGACAAGCGATCCATATATTCCCCTGCCCAACGAAGTCTCCAGGCCCGTAAAGGACGACCCAGCAAACCTACGACTGGACCTCCCCTACGGCCGCCCTACCGTCGCCAGCCGCCCTACTGTCGCCAGCCACCCTACAAAGCTATCAGCCACCCTGCAGCTACCCTACAGCCGCACTCTCGCCCGAGCCCGCTATCATGACCACCCTACTACAGACGCCTATAAATGGGCCAAGGTATGGACCTCACCAGATATTCATACACGCCTGCACTTATACTTGATATACTTAGGCCATCGGCTTCTCTTGAGCCCTCGGCTTCTCCTTTGAATCGTTGCTAACTTAAGCATCGGAGCGCCCTTAGAGGTCTCCCCCTCCTCTCCTTCCGAGGGCCTTTAGTTCTCTCTGTTATTTGTGCAGGGCCAGGCCACGTTCTCACCTAGCCCACGTCCCCACCAAGGTCGCGTCAGCTCCTAAGCCACGTCCTCACCCAGGCCACATCCTCACTTAGTCCACGTCAGCACCAACCGTTTCTTGGCATCAACAGATTGGCGCCGTCCGTGGGAAACCACAATCTCTCGCTACAGTAGAAGCGAAGAAATCTAAAGAACTCATATGTTGTAATGCCAAGCTGTCCAACCCCATGCTGAACACTTTGAAGTTTAGAGTGCACGGTCGAGCGTTTGCAAGTGTGCTCACACCCTCGGCCTCAGCCTCGGCATAGGCCTCGCCTCGGTCTCGGTCTCAGCCTCGGCCTAGCCCCGGCCTCGGCCTCAACCTCGCCCTTGCCCAAAGTCCGAGCGTATGAACCGCATTGTATACACTCGGCCAAATCTCCTCTTAAGTCCGAGCCTCGCTTAACCCTCATCTCGGCATCGCCCTCGCCCCGACCTCGGCCTTGGCATAGCCCTCGCCTCGGTCTCGGTCTCAGCCTCGGCCTAGCCCCGGTCTCGGCCTCGACCTCGCCCAAAGTCCGAGCGTATAAACCGCGTTGTATACGCTTGGCCAAATCTCCTCCAAAGTCCGAGCTTTGCTTAACGCTCATCTCGGCCTCGGGCTCGGCATCACCCTCAGCCTCGGCCTCGCCCCAGCCTCGGTCTCGGCCTCGGCCTCGACCTCGCCCAAAGTCCGAGCGTATGAACTGCATTGTATACACTCGGCCAAATCTCCTCCAAAGTCCGAGCCTCGCTTAACGCTCATCTCGGCATCGCCCTCGCCTCGGTCTCGGTCTCAGCCTCGGCCTCGACCTCGCCCAAAGTCCGAGCATATGAACCGCATTGTATACACTCAGCCAAATCTCCTCCAAAGTCCGAACCTCGCTTAACGCTCATCTCGGCATCGCCCTCGCTCCGTCGACCTCGGCCTCGGCATCCCCTCAGCCACGCCAGCAGTTACTAAGTGTGCACGGCCGAGCGCCATAGTGCACATGTCCCTGTCCGAACGGTTGCTAAGTGTGCACGGCTGAGCCCCATAGTGCACACGTCCCTGTCCAAACGGTTGCTAAGTGTGCACGGCCGAGCACCATAGTGCACACGTCCCTGTCCGAACGGTTGCTAAGTGTGCACGGCCGAGTGCCATAGTGCACACGCCCCTGTCCGAGCTGTTACTAAGTGTGCACGACCGAGAGCCATAGTGCACACGCCCCTGTCCGAGTGGTTACTAAGTATGCACGGTCGAGCGCTATAGTGCACATTAGTGCACACAACCCCAGCTTCAGTGCGCAACAGTGCGCATAGCCAGGAGAGCGTGCGTACACCAAAAATCCGAGTGTGTGCACATGTGCTCATACGCTCGGCCAAGTCCAAGCCTCGTCCAAACTTTAGTGCACACTAGTGCACGCAGTCCAAGCTTCAGTGTGCAACAGTGTGCACGGCCAAGCAATCGCGCGCACACTCAAGTCCGAGCGTTGATACATGTGTTCATACGCTCGGTCTCGTCCCAACTTCGGTGCACACTTGTGCACACAGGCCGAGCATCAGTGCGCAATAGTGCGCACGGCCAAGCATCTCTAGGGCCGAGCGACGACCAAGATCTCCAAGGTCCGAGCGTATGATCTGTTCTGCATGCGCTCGGCCAAGGAGTCTCCCAAAGTACAAGCCTTGTCTATTGCTCGACCATGTTCTCCAGGGTTTCTCCAAAAATCTGAGCCTTGTCAACACTCGATCGAATCTCCAAAAATCCGAGCCTTGTCAATGCTCGGTCGAATCTCCAAAAATCCGAGCCTTGTCACCGCTCGGTCGAATCTCCAAAAATCTGAGCCTTCTCAACGCTCGGTCGAATCTCCAAAAATCCAAGCCTTGTCACCGCTCGGTCGAATCTCCAAAAATCTAAGCCTTGCCAACACTCGGTCGAATCTCCAAAAATCCGAGCCTTGTCAACGCTCGGTCGAATCTCCAAAAATCTGAGTCTTGTCAATGCTCGGTCAAATCTCCAAAAATCCAAGCCTTGTCAACGCTCGGTCGAATCTCCAAAAATCCGAGCCTTGTTAACACTCGGTCGATTCTTCAAAAGTCCGAGCCTTGTCTATCGCTCGGCACGATTCTCCAAAAGTCTGAGCCTTGTCTATCGCTCGGCCAGACGATCCAAAAAGTCCGAGGGACTAATCTACATTACTAACGTTCGGCCTTGGGCCCAGAATCAAGTTTGTTTTATCAACTCAAGTATGAAAGGCAAGGACATCACGCAAAGCAAAGATTGAAAGAAAAGATATTTTATTCAGAGAATTACAACTAACGACCTCGAAGTGCAAACTAAATATAGCCCTAACGGCCTCGAAGTACAAGGAAAATGATAAAAAGCCAGGCTCCTCAGGCAGTGCCGGTTACAAACTCCCGCGCCCTCTTCAGGCTAAAAAGCTTTTGGCACAAGCCTGAAAAGCTCCTGGCATGAGCCTAAGACTGAGAGCGCTCACCTGACAGGTGCAGCCCCAAGCCCCGGGTGTCCTCTTCAACCCCTCTTCTTTTTTCGTTCCAATATACTCAAGAGATCGAGGAGCCCACCATCCAGAGACGCAGCCCCTTGGATTTTAAATGAATTCATGGTACTCCTTTGGGGTTGGCTGTGTCCCCCTTCTTCCGTTCCTTGAAACGAAGAAGGTCTCGGCACAAGGAACCCCCCCAAGCTCCCACTCGGAATCTGAAAAAGGTCCTTGCCTCCATTCCGAATCTGAAAGAGGTCCTTGCCTCCACTCCGAATCTGAAAGAGGTCTTTGCCTCCACTTCGAATCTGAAAGAGATCCTGACCCTCGTTTGAAATCAGGGAGAAGACCATGGTCGTCGAGCCACGATCCTTCTCCAGGGTAACCTCGTCTTCCTCTTTGGCTTCCATAGAACCCTCAAGAGAGTGATGACTCATCTTTCTCTGAGATCATTGCCCTCGGTATTACCCAAACCTATATTTCCACTACCAGAAAGTGATATCTCCCTCTCAAGCTCTTCAAAAACTGAACTCGTTTCTGCTTAAAACCAAAGGTGTCAGAGACCCCTACTTATAAGACCAGAAAACATAGCGATACAAATTAAATACGGTTTTACGGTTTCGAGGAGACTCTTTGTTTCTCCAGGCAACTTTTCACCTTTCGAAGGCAACGACACTACTTTCAAGAGTAGCTAGTTAAAGCAGGTCTGACCCTACAAATTATAGAAACTGTTCTGCTCTCCAGACGACCCTTCACCTCCCAAAAACGACGGTCCGGCTCCCGTAACCGAGTCATGCTCCTCAGCTCCCTTTTAAGTCTGTCCCTCAAAGTACTTCCTTAAGCACGCAAACGTACTCAAGGAAGTGGGGGGCCTGTGATATGGCCCAGAATACTCCAGGCCCAGAATACTCCAAGTATTCAAGCCCAACGAGCGGCCCATATAAGCCCGGCTGGCTCCGGCCCAAACAAGCCCCAAACCCAGCTGTGTGCTCCAAAAGACTCAACAGATCCAATGACCTCCCCAGGCTGGGCAAGCGATCCATATATTCCCCTGCCCAACGAAGTCTCCAGGCCCGTAAAGGACGACCCAGCAGACCTACGACTGGACGTCCCCTACGGCTGCCCTACCGTCGCCAGTCGCCTTACTGTCGCCAGCCACCCTACAAGCTATCAGCCACCCTGCAGCTACCCTACAGCCGCACTCTCGCCCGAGCCCGCTATCATGACCACCTTACTGGCAGACGCCTATAAATGGGCCAAGGTATGGACCTCACCAGATATTCATACACGCCTGCACTTATACTTGATATACTTATGCCATCGGCTTCTCTTGAGCCCTTGGCTTCTCCTTTGAATCGTTGCTAACTTAAGCATCGGAGCGCCCTCGGAGGTCTCCCCTTCCTCTCCTTCCGAAGGCCTTTAGTTCTCTCTGTTACTTGTGCAGGGCCAGGCCACGTTCTCACCTAACCCACGTCCCCACCAAGGTCGTGCCAGCTCCCAAGCCACGTCCTCACCCAGGCCACGTCCTCACTTAGTCCATGTCAGCACCAACCGTTTCTTGGCATCAACATTATTTTACCGATTTTAAATTCTATAAATATAGCATGCCACACACCATGAATTCCATATTTACACAATAAACCTTTCAATGCCATATTTTGGGTATAAAACGAGAGAAATGCCTGAAGATTAATAGTCACAGCTTAAAAAATGAGAAACAATCATACAGTTTTAGTCCTCCTTTTTGGCATAAGCCATTACTAACTCATATGGCAATGAAATTAGACTTCCTTTTTTCACTAAATTTCACCTATATGTTGTCAATGGATTGAGCAACAAGGTGACTTTATTTATACATTGCAAGTCTAAAGACGATGATTTGAGTATCCAAAATCTTTTACCAAGGAACAATTTTACGTGGAGAAAAAATTTGTTTTGAACTACACTTTTCCGATGCTACCTTCATAAAGAAAATGACCGTGCTGCTTTTAAAGTGGTTTGGGATGATGTCCTATTGTTTTATAGATGCATGTGGAAGAATTGTATTTGGATTGCAAAGGATGATGGAATCAACGTAAAGAATCTTAATAAAAACCGCGACAAGTTTCATCAAAATTGGGAATCAGGATGATGAAAATAAATTTCTCTATGATATCTCAATTGTATAAATTGTACACTTTATTTTAACCGTATTTATATCTATATATATAAATTATCATTTTTTTCCCTTTTGTGATGTTTGTATTGTGATAATAGATTATATATTTTTATTGTTTTTTATTATGAGGGTAAAAAATTAACCAAATCAAACTTTATAGATTATCTAATAATAAAATGTATAACCGCTATATGTGAATTATCATTAACCCTCGTTTGGGTGCAAGGAAATGATAGAAAATGAGAGGACAAAAAATAAAAAGGTACCTTTACTTTAAAAACGCTTTAAAAGAGATTAGAAAATATGAAAGGAGGTATTTATCCCTTCGAATCTCTCCAAACCAAAAATATTTTAATTCTTTCATAGTGGGAGTTTTGTAGAGAGTGAAGCAAATGAGAGAAGATGAGAAAATTTGGAGGAGTACTATTGTCTTTTTTTCCCTCTCTTTTTTCTCTATCCAAACATATTCACCGTTTTTAAACGTACGTCTTCTGTTTCATTTTATCACTCAATTTTCTTTTCTTTTTTTATTTTATCAAAAGCACAAACAGGAAGAAAAAAACATAGCTACGGAAGCAAAACAGCATCAACAAACAACAACCAAGTTGAGAATTGAGATAAGAAACCAGCCCCAAGAAGTGAGAGAAGCCCAAATCTACCATAAAATCTACACTGTGGATTGGATAAAGCCCAATGGTAATTACTTTTATCCTAAAAGAAGAGCAGCTTTCCTTACTGTTACTGATCCTTAAAATTGGAATTTATTGGGAAACACATAATTAATTGAGTATGTATATATATGTGAATGGGGTACCAGAAAAATGAAATAGCTAGCTTGATTTGCACAATTTTGGTCACCATAATTTGCCGCAAAAAAGAAAAAAAAAATCAATGAGCAGCTTTATTTTTTTTCTCAAAAGAAATGATTACACGTGGGTCTCTTAAAAATTATGCCTTTGGTATAAAAAAAGGTCAAAGATTTATTTGTATAAAGTGGACTAACAACATAAAACACCCATTTTTAAAAAGATGGACTAAAATATAAGAGAAGAAGTACTATTTTTTCTTTTTATCCTTCATCGGAAAAATTGTTGCATAACCGTGAACCGTAAAAGATATATAGTACAAAACATTTTACATCATTAGATAAAAAAGAGATTTATACTTTTCTCTTTCTTCTCATGTCATTCAACGGTGAAACGAAACTTTATGTTATTTATTTTTTATGGATTAATGGATATGAACTAAGCAAAAACATCTCATTTATAAAGTTTTTTTTTTTATATTGAGAGGATGTGATATACAAATATTGCAATATGATTTGATTACAATAACAAAAATACAGAAGCACACGCACAATATTATCACAACCCAGTCAATTGTAATTGATGTAAGAGGTAAAAGGTTGGAAGATAGCGATTCAAATTTAGAATCTCCAAAATCGCTATATTCCAATTTTATTTTTTACTAACTTTCTGAAGGCCAAAGACACTTGTAGAGTGATTAAGGCCAAGGTCATGAAATCATAAGGTCAAACATTTAATTCTCACTAATTTATAGGTTATTGTCAACTTATATAGTAATTATTTTTCTCACTTTAGATAGATAAAGTATTAACATTGTTGATTGGTTATAAGTAGGGGTGAGTATGAGTCGGTTTGGGTCGGGTTATCCTAAAATTTCAACCCAACCCATTCATACCGGGTTGAAAAAATCTCAACCCAATCCAACCCATGAACCCATCCAACCTCAACCCAATCCAACCCATTCTAATCGGTTTGGGTCGGTTTGGGTCACTGGGTTGATATATTTTTTTTACTAAATAATTAAACCATACATATTAAATAACAAAAAAAATATTCTATTAAATCCAAAACTAAATCCATTCATATTACAAGTAAAATATGTGTGCCTAACAGTACAAAGAATATATAATAACATGGAAAAGAGAAAAATTGTCTCATGGATTACAATGGTTGTAGGCTATGCTAAATCTGGTGTTTTGGATACTGCTAAGAAATTTTTTGATAATATGTAAGAGAAGGGTGTTGTGCCATGGAATGCCATAATTGAAGGGTACGTTGAAGTCAAACTTGATAAGGATGCTTTGGCATTGTTTTATGAAATGCAAGCGAGTAATATAGAGCCTGATAAAGTGACCATGGCCAATTTTTTATCTGCATGCTCACAACCTGGAGCCCTTGATGTTAGAATATGGATTCATTATTATATTAAAAAACACAATCTTCATTTGAATATTGCACTAGGAATTGCTTTAATTTATATGAATTTAACTTACTTTAGAAAACTGTTCAGTTACGAAGGAAATCTGGATTTCTGGACAGTTGCTAATAATATATTTTAGTAACTCAGCATTTGTTGGCCGTGCTAGTGCTTTCTCACTAATCATTCTAATTTTTGGACTACGCTTTAATGCACTTGGAAGCGACATAAGGGTTCTTAAAATGTCACAGAGAGGCAAATTGAATGGTTCAATAATGTTTGCATGAAAGGCTTCCAGCAAGTTGGTATTATTAAGCTTTATCATACATTCAGCATTTCTTCCATCAACATTATAGTACATCTTTTTGGAATATAAATTTATCTCCATAAATTGATCCCGACTGGAATCTTGTAGGTTAGTGTTAATTTCTATGTTTATTTTATAGTTACAACGGTATAAGAAATCAAAATTTTGTTAGCATAAGTTAATTGTGCATCAATTCATTCTAATTGAAGTTATGCTTAAGAATAATTATGAAAACTATTTCATAACTCAAAATCAGTATTTTTTTCTAGTGTAAATATTTGAAACTAAAATCTGGGTAATTAGAAAATATGAGACTTGTTTGGACATTTGTTATGTATAATTTTACATACTAGAACTAATTAGAATGAACATTTTATGATTATATATTTTACAAGTATACTATAAATATTTATACACTATTTTATATTCAATAAATATAAAATATTTAATTATATATTTGACCGGGTTACCGGTTTGGGTCGGGTTGAAAATTTTGAACTCATGACCCAACCCAACCCAATCTCTAAAAAGACACAACCCAACCCAACCTAACCCAACCCATTATATCGGTTTGGATCGGATTCACGGATCAACCGAATTTTGTACTCACCCCTAGTTATAAGAGAGTACTGTATGTGGGTTTATATTGTAACCAAAACAACATATTATAGTACTTGTGTATCATTACCTTACTGTCGTACTTTGTGTTTCTGTATGAGAGTCTCCAAGGATGTCAACATATTGGCCTTTTGGAATGGTTTGCGTTGTCAGTGATTTAAAGAAAAATTAGAATTACTAGACTACGATTATTTTGGCTTGGCTAATTTGTATATGTTTCTTCTATATAAAGCAAAATTGTGTTTCTTTTTGTTTTTAAAAAATTGTTTTTCTTTTTAAATCCTTGATTCCAACCAATATCCAAAAAAGAAGAGAAAAGAATAAAAATCAATTATCTATTTTAAGATTGATTTTTCCTAAGAGGGTTGGGTGTCGATACATTTTTGAAAAGGAAAGATAATTAAATAAATAAACCAGAAGAGAACGGTTCTCTTTTTTGTAGTTTGATAATCTTCCGTAATTAATTATTCAGACTTTTTGGTTAATTGTATATGCATGGTACATAACTAAAACTTCTTAATTTGACCATTAATATAATGTCTAACCTAATTTTGAGTAATTCTCTTATTTAATCATGAAAGGCTACACATTTTCAATAATATATATAGTACCTAGAAACACCCTATTCACCGTACCAAAAAGAAAAAGAACAAAAAATGAAGTGTTTTCTATTATGTGTGCTTTTCTTTGCCTTCGTTATAGCCAGCTTTCACACTACTTATGCTACATCTCCGCCCTTTGAACCATACAATGTCAAGATAGTGGATGGATTAAGCGGTGATAAAACTCTTGACGTCCATTGTAAATCGGGAGATGATGATCTTGGTTTACATCACTTAACTCCTAAGCAAGAATACCAATTTGGGTTTAAAAGCAATTATTGGGGGACTACTCTTTTTTTCTGTAACCTGTGGCATTGGGACTTTCATGTCGTTTTTGATGTGTTTAGGGATGACGACGAATTCTTAAAAGGATGCGGTGGTAACTGGTGCATTTGGGAAGCAAGAGATGATGGTGTTTACCAGTATAACACTAAATCCAAAGAATATACATTCAAGTACAAATGGGGACCAAAAGCAAATAATATTAAATTAAGGTCATGATTAATTTTCATGGTCTGATTTTTTATGGTTTCCTTGGTTGAAATCAGGGGTGTCATTTGCTCTTGGTTTCTTTCTTCCCTTTTTTTTTTTTTTTTTTTTTTTCTGATTTTAGCAGCTTGTATGCTTCAGCTGCTGTAATTATCTTTTCTACTATCAATAAAGCTCTTCTGTTTGCCCATCTAAAGATTCTCTATTAGTTTTCTTTTTTTATTTTGATTTCTTCTTAATTTTCTTTTAAGATTTTTAATTAATCATGAATGATGCACAAAAAACAAAACAAATTAATCTGATTTTAATTGAAAAAGAAAAACCAATTAGAACTAACAATTTTTTGCTTACTCAGAAGGTGATTCAAAAAAATTATGGGAGTATATTTGCACTCATCATTATTTTTCTTGTTTTACATTCATATTAGAAAAGTGTTATAATGATTTTCACTTGAATACGAAATAAAGGTGAAATATATGCACCTGATGTACTAAAAATTTACGAGATAAAATATATATAACACATTACACAAACAAAATAACCAATTTTTTACTACCTATCACTAATATGTTACTCTAGCATTTCCCATAGAAAATATTATTCTGGTAAATTACTTAATTTGCACTAAAACATTAATATTCATGGTGATTTTAAGTGAAAATAGCATTTGAATAATGGAAAATTGGACTGACGGTACATAAATGAAAGATAAAAAAAATGAAAAATATGATTTGATTACAAAAATAAGCATACAGAAGCACAAGTACAATACTATCAGAACCTAGTCCACAATATTATCGCAATCCATCTAAGATGAAAAAAATAACCGATTTATAAATTGGATAAATAATTCACATATAATGAGAATCAAACTTGAAATCTTAAAATTCTAAGACCTCAACCTTGATCATTAGTGCAAAACCTTATCAGCCTTCATTAAATTAATTTAAGCAATACTACATTGTCATTACTACTCATGCCTGGGAAATAATAATATTTCTTAAAATGGCTAAGTTATATAACCAAATGAAAGATAAAAAAAATGGAAAATAGTAGTTTATAAAGTAATTTTTGTCATATAAGGAATATTGCTTGCTATGGCAATGTCATCACCTTTAATAAATAACTTTATCGCTTTGTTTTTCTATATATCTTTATTAGTACTCTCTTTAATTTTATATTTTTTGTATTATTTAGGTCTGACTTTTGGTGGTTTCTTTCCTTAGAAATCTCTATTAGTGCTCGTTTCTTTTGATTTCTTCTTGCCCTTTAAGATTTTTAATTAAAACAAATCAATCAAATTTTAGTTGAAAGGATCGAACAACCAATTAAAACTATTTAATTACATAAACCAGAAGAGGGTGATTCTCTTTATCAAGTCTCATAACGTTCGGTTTTGATCACATAATTAATTTTTGAGAATTTTTGGTTAATTGGATGTAACAGACCATGAGTTACTAAACCTTCTTAATTTGATCATTAATATAATATCTAACTTAATTTTGAGTAATTTTCTTATTAAACCTTTATTTAATAATAAATATAGTACCAGAGAAACACCTTATTCACCGTACCAAAAAGAAGAAGAAATAAAATGGAGTGTTTTCAATTATGTGTGCTTTTCTTTGCCTTTGTTATAGCCAGTATTAACATGATGGGCACTACTTATGCTAAGCTCCGCCCATCTCATGTCAAGATGGTGAATGGACTGAGCGGCGATAAAATTCTTTGCGTCCAATGTAAATCGAGAGACGATGACCTTGGCTTACAACACTTAACTCCCAAGCAAGAATATCAATTTGGGTTTAAAAACAATTATTGGGGAACCACGCTTTTTTTTCTGTAACTTCGGGTATTGGGACTTCCATACCATTTTAGATGTGTATAAGGATAACGAAGAATTCTTAAAAGAATGTGGTGACGACAACTGGTGCATCTGGGAAGCAAGAGATGATGGTTGTTGATGCCAAAAATGTGTACAGCTGAGCTGGGACCCGATTACATCTGTTCCTGCACAAAGAAAGAGAGAGACTATGGGTCGCCGGAGGGGTGCCTCCGGGGATGCTCCGATGCTTAAGTCAGAGAACGCAAATTATAGGGAGACTTGTTGTATTGCTCTTGGTGATTAAAGAGAAAACCTTGCCCCTTTGGGATGCATACTTGGCCCTTTTTATAAGGTGTTTAGAAGGCGGTCCCCTGCTTGGGGCGGCACTGAAATGATGTTGCAATTGGACTGGATGATGATGCCTGGGCCCATCTAGGCGTTTAAAGGTCTTTCTTTTAGGACTTTATCTTGTTGTTTGATCAGGAGCCGTCCGAGTCTAATGGCGGTTCTGTGATCTGACAGCTCAACTTGGTCAGGTGATGATGCCTAGCAGTCCCAGCTAGGTGACTGGGGATCGTTTACTAGGGCTTTGGCATGGCTGGCTCAACTAGGAACCATTCGAATGTGAGGGCAAACTGTTCCCCTGACGGCTCATCACGGCTGGGGCATGATGGCCCTGAAGGCGGTGGTGACGTGAGGTGATTGAGTTTTGGAAAGCGGCGGTTTATGACGTGGCCGAGCGTATCCAATCCTGGCTCATCCACATATCCTCCCATGATCTGTTTTGCCAGGAGAAGCCACGTGTTGTCCCCCCATTGGAAGGGTATTTTTTGGCAGTATCACAAGCCCCCCACTTCCGTGATTACAATTTATGTGCTTAAGGAAGTATTCGTGCTATATTTCTGCTTCGTTTTGGAGTAGCGGGCTTCGATTCAGTGGAGTAATCTAACCCTTTGGACTTTAAAGAGAGTGGGCTGAGGACCTGTGGGGCAATCCATCTCCTTGGCCAAGAACACCTTGAGTCCGAGGACAAGTGGAGCAATCCATCTCCTCGGTCTTTGAAGAGAATGGGCCGAGGACTTGTGGAGCAATCCATCTTCTCGGCCAAGAACACCATGAGTCCGAGGACAAGTGGAGCAATCCATCTTCTCGGACCTTGAAGAGAATGGGCCGAGGACTTGTGGAGCAATCCATCTCCTCGGCCAAGAACACCATGAGTCCGAGGACAAGTGGAGAAATCCATCTCCTCGGACCTTGAAGAGAATGGGCTGAGGACTTGTGGAGCAATCCATCTCCTCGGCCAAGAATACCATAGGTCCGAGGACAAGTGGAGCAATCCATCTCCTTGGACCTTGAAGAGAATGGGTCGAGGACTTGTGGAGCAATCCATCTCCTCGACCAAGAACACCATGAGTCCGAGGACAAGTGGAGCAATCCATCTCCTCGGCCAAGAACACCATGAGTCTGAGGACAAGTGGAGCAATCCATCTCCTTGGACCTTGAAGAGAATGGGCCGAAGACTTGTGGAGCAATCCATCTCCTCGGCCAAGAATACCATAGGTCTGAGGACAAGTGGAGCAATCCATCTCCTCGGACCTTGAAGAGAATGGGCCGAGGACTTGTGGAGCAATCCATCTCCTCAGCCAAGAACACCATGAGTCTGAGGACAAGTGGAGCAATCCATCTCCTCGGTCTTTGAAGAGAATGGGCCGAGGACTTGTGGAGCAATCCATCTCCTCGGCCAAGAACACCATGAGTCCGAGGGCAAGTGGAGCAACCCATCTCTTCGGACCTTGAAGAAAATGGGCCGAGGACTTGTGGAGCAATCCATCTCCTCGACTAAGAACACCATGAGTCCGAGGACAAGTGGAGCAATCCATCTCCTCGGACCTTGAAGAGAATTGGCCGAGGACTTGTGGAGCAATCAATCTCCTCGGCCAAGAATACCATAGGTCCGAGGACAAGTGGAGCAATCCATCTCCTCGGACTTTGAAGAGAATGGGCCGAGGACTTGTGGAGCAATCCATCTCCTCGGCCAAGAATACCATAGGTCCGAGGACAAGCGGAGCAATCCATCTCCTCGGCCAAGAATACCATAGGTCCGAGGACAAGTGGAGCAATCCATCTCCTCGGACCTTGAAGAGAATGGGCCGAGGACTTGTGGAGCAATCCATCTCCTCAGCCAAGAACACCATGAGTCTGAGGACAAGTGGAGCAATCCATCTCCTCGGTCTTTGAAGAGAATGGGCCGAGGACTTGTGGAGCAATCCATCTCCTCAGACTTTGAAGAGAATGGGCCGAGGACTTGTGGAGCAATCCATCTCCTTGGCCAAGAACACCTTGAGTCTGAGGACAAGTGGAGCAATCCATCTCCTCGGACTTTGAAGAGAATGGGCCGAGGACTTGTGGAGCAATCCATCTTCTCGGCAAAGAACACCATAGGTTCGAGGACAAGTGGAGCAATCTGTCTCCTCGGACCTTGAAGAGAGTGGGCCGAAGACCAGTGGAACAATCCATCTCCTCGGCCAAGAATACCGTGGGCCGAGGAACGAGGACCGAGGACCAGTTGAGCTATGGGAAAGTGTTTCTTGTCAAAGACGGCGGCTGGAGTAACACGTGGCCTTCCTCGCGTAAATGACGGGGCATGGAAATTGATGATGTTTCCTTGGAATTTTAAACAGCCGTTTTAGGGAAAATGGCGGCCACCTCGTGGGACGTAACCCCCCTTGAGGAAGTATGATGGTCACTTTGGGATTCTAAAGAGTCCCCTTGGTTTCTGCATTTGCATTAAATGGTCCTCGTTGGCAGTGATCCTTTTCCTATATAACGGGCTTTGGCTTCCCTTTCTTCCTTACTCATTTCAAAATCCATTTTTTTTCCGAGAGAAGTTTCTGTGAGAGCCCTCGGCCTCGTCCTGATTTTGTTTGAAAGTGTTCGTCCTCGTCTCTTCAAAGAGAAAGAATTTTCCTTTTTCGTGAATCTTCATCTTCTGTCTCAACGCTGTGGGGAGTTTTTGGTGCTGGGGTTTTTTGGGTGATCGCGACGTTTGCGAGATCGTGGAGATGAGCGCTCTTGGACAAATACCGGGCGTTTAGGAGGAGTTCAAGTCCGAATCCTTCGGACTTCGGTGAGTTTGTGTCTCTTTTATATTTAAATAATGTCTTCTTCGTTTGATACATACCGCGATAGGCCTAGTAGTAGTGAGAACGGTAGGAGTAGTGTAGATGATACGAGCGGCAGCAGCTCCGAAGAAGTAGAGGTGTCCTCGTCCTCTTCCGGGGGGAATACCCCCGTAACGGGTATGCCAAGGGCGAACCCCATGGCGCTAGTGCCTTACGTTCCTTTGGAGGTGAGGAGGGAGTATGAAGAAAACTCCTCGTCCGGTGACGACACACTTAGGGCGTTGACTGATATTAGGGAGACCTCGGCTAGAGAGGAGAGGGAGGAGTGGAACTATATAGCCAACGAGATCCCTAGTTAATTGAGGGAGGAGGATTTAGAGGTAATCAGGAAGACGTACCGCATTCCGAGCGAGTACGGTCTTCGGCTGGCCAAGGTGGGAGAAAGGGCCTGTGATGTCCTTCCAGACCGAGCCCCGTTTGAGCTCTGCGTGTACGAGCATCACATGCAGGCCGGGCTCCGGTTTCCCCTTCACCCCTATTTTTGTACTATTCTAAAGTACTTTGATATAGCACTGTGTTAGCTAGTGCCTAACTCGGTACGGCTGATCATGGCCTTTATCTACGTTTGTTTGGAAGTGGGCCGACCGATGACGATGGATATTTTTAAGGCCCACTTCTTGATCAACCGGCACGGTCAGACTGGGTGGGTGGTCTTTAGTACTTTGCTGAGGAGGAGGTTACGGAAGAAGACCCCTTCATCGATCAAAAGGTGGAAGAAGAATTCCTTTTTCATCCAATCCGCCGAGGACTTCGGCTTACCTCGTGCGTGGAGTATGGACCGCACTGGGAAATGCAAAAAGGCAGGCCTTCTTCTGTATGAGCAGGAAACGGTGAACGCCATGGTGGCCTCGCCTTTGGACATCGGAGTCCTATATGACAATGAAGAACTGGCTCGGCGAGGTCTTTGTTCTTCGTGCCCCGAGCCTTCGCTTGAAAGCGGTAAAGGCTTTGGTTTACCTTCCACTTTCTTTATTTTCATTTGCATCATAATCCTGTGATTTGTACTTACTCTATTTTCTTCCTTTGTTTATATGGTTTGAACAGAGATGGAGGCGGCTGCCCGTGCCCGATAGCATGCCAAGAAGTTGGCTTTGGAGCAGAGGAGGTCGGCTCGGTCCGAGAAGCAAACAGCCTCGAGCTCGTGGCCCAAGAAGAGGCCCCGAGCTCCGTCTCTGACTCCGATTGACTTGGAGACTCCCCCAGGGCAGCCCTCCCAGTCAGAGACCCCTCCGGTCTACAGTGCCCCCTCGCCGATTCTAGTGACTACGGGGACCTCCATTTTCCCGGGCACCAGCCAAGGGGCGACTTCTGAGGCCTCGATCTTCATGCCCAACTGGGCCATCAGGACGGATGATTCCGTCTTCGCACATCCTCGGGTGGCGAGAGAACATCTGTTTAAGGGTACCCCTCTTCGCGACATTACCGAGTTGGGTCGAAAGACCACAGACTCTCTCTGTGCGATGACCGAGGCTTTGACTTCTCAGGTTAGTTTTTGTTTTTACTTTGCTTTATGTTCTATCTATACGGAATTTCGTTTCACGCATGACTTCTGGTCTCAGATGGGTGTTCTGGTAGGCGCGGCCACCCGTCGCTGCATGGAGACAACGGAGCTCCTAGGACGTACCCAGCGCCAGTTGGAAGAGAAGACAGAGGCTGTTTGCCAGTTGCAGGCCTCGTTGGAGTCTGCTATCCTGGCTAAGGTTGAAGCTGAAGCCATTGCTCGGGCAGCTACTGAGGAGGTCGATGCTCGCCTTAGTGCTGCAGCAGAAGAGGCTGAGGCTCGTCTTCGCGCTGCTGCAGAGGATGCTGAGGCTCGTACTTGGGCGATCGTGGAGGAAACCTTAGCGTCTTTCCAAAGTTCGGAGGCCTATCGCTTGGTTGTCGTTTTCGAGGGTGGCCAGCAGTACCTTACGGGGTTCATGGAGGCCAAGGGGAAGGCTGAGGCCATGTACCCGGAGTTCGATTTCTCCGCGTTGGACCTGCTGGGGCCCGAGGATGAGAAGTTACTGGCTTCAGACGAGGAGCATGCTGATGGACAGGACCAGGCTGGAGGGCGTGATGGACGATCAGGCACGGGGTCTCCTGCCCTTGGAGATCATCCGGGCTCAGGTTGAGGGTAGTCTGTTGTAGTTTTTTTTGCTTTGGCCTAGCCAGTTTTTTGTTGTAGTTATGTATTTTGAGGCTGTTAGTGCCCCACTTTGCCTTGCTTTAGGCTTTTTGCTTTAGTTTTCAGAAAAACAGATGTAATTAAAGTCCTTTATTTATGAAACAAGACTTTGTTTACATATGCATAGCACTTTTCATTGATAAAAACATCGAAGATGTTTCGCATTCCAAGTACGAGGAATGGCCTTTTCGTTCAATTCTTCGAGTTCGAAAGTTCCTAGGCGGCATACTTTTTTGATTCAATATGGCCCTTCCCAGGTCGGGACCAACTTTCCAGTTTCTTGTGGTCGGGATACTTCAGTTTTTCTTAGGACGAGGTATTGGAGCAAGAAATGTCTTCTTCTTACTTTTGAATTGTTGTACCTAGCCGCATGCTGTTGGTAGGCTGCTACCCGAATTTGGGCTATGTCTCGGGCCTCATCAAGAAGATCAACATTCATGCTCAAGGCTTCTTCATTACTCCGTTCCTCAAAGCCCTGTATACGGTACGAGGGGACTCCTATCTCCAACGGAATTACGGCCTCCGATCCAAAGGTCATAAAAAAAAGGAGTTTCCCCGGTTGGTGCCCGAGCTATTGTTCGATAGGCCCAAAGTATATTGGGCAAATGGTTTGCCCATTGTTTGTCTGCTTCATCCAGTCTTCTCTTGATGCCTTGGAGAAGCGTTCGGTTGGTGACCTCAGCTTGCCCGTTAGCTTAGGGATATCCTACCGAGGAGAAACGGTGCTCGATCTGCAGTTTCTCGCAGAATGTTCTGAATCGAACACTGTCAAACTGTTTGCCATTATCGGTCACCAATACTTAAGGTATTCTGAAACGACATACGATCGAATTCCAAACGAAGCCTCGGGCTTGATGGTCGGTGATATTGGCTAAGGGCTCGGCTTTCACCCATTTTGTAAAATAGTCGATGGCCACGATGAGATACTTTCGTTGGCCGGTTGCTACGGGGAAAGGTCCGAGAAGATCCATCCCCCACATAGCAAAGGGGAGGGGACTGGCGATTGGTTTGGGAAGGGTTGCTGGTCGATGCGAGATAGAGGTGAATTGTTGACAGTTTTTGTATTTTTTAACCAACTCCGTGGCTTCTTCCCTCATTTTAGGCCAATAGTACCCCTGGCGAAGGATTTTGAACGCTAAGGCTCTTCCTCCAAGGTGATTTCCACATATCCCTTCATGTACCTCTCGGAGAGCATAGTTGGCTTTGGTTGGACCGAAGCATTTTAAATAGGGCATCGTGAGACCTCTCTTATACAATTGATCATCCAAAATAGTGTACCGTGCTGCCTTTGACATGACCTTCCGAGCTTCGTTTTTGTCACTTGGGAGTTTACCGTTACGTAGATACTCGAGGAGAGGACTCACCCATGTTTCTTGATCATCTACTGGCAGTATCATGATTTCAACGATGTTAGGCGTGACAAATGTCTCAAGGTAAACTGCCTGTCTTGGTTCGAATGGGCAGGATGACGCGAGGCAGGCTAAGGAGTCTGCTTTCGAATTCTCGGTCTATGGAATTTGGTTAATACGGAAAACTTCGAACTGCTCGGCCAATGCTTTGGCTTTAACAAGGTAACGAGTGATCCTTTCCCCTCGGGCTTCAAACTCTCCGTTGATCTGGTTTACTACTAACTGAGAATCGCTGTAGGCAGTCAGAATTTTCACGAAAAATACTAGGGCCAGCCTTATGCCTGCGAGTAGAGCTTCATATTCGGCTTCATTGTTGGATGCTTTGAACTCAAACCTCAAGGCGTATTCAATTGTGAAGTTGCTCGGGCCACTTATGATGAGTCCGGCCCCACTTCCAGTGTTAGTGGATGAGCCATCGACATGAAGGGTCCATTCTGGGACCATACTTGGCTCTTCACTCGTCTGAGGTGGTTCTTCTGATGCTAGTAGAGTGGTTTCCATGATAAAATCGGCTAAGGCTTGGGCCTTTACAGCTGCCCGAGGCCGGTAGCGAATGTCGAACTCACTAAGTTCTATTGACCATTTAACCATTATGCCGGAAACATCAGGTTTGTGGAGTACTTGCCAAAGGGGTTGGTTGGTGAGGAGAGTGATGGTGTGTTCTTGAAAGTACGGTCGGAGCTTCCGAGCTAAAATCAAGAGAGCATACGCCATTTTCTCCATAGGTAGATATCGTGTTTCGGCATCATGGAGCACATGGCTTACATAGTACACTGGTTTCTGTATTCTTTCCTTCTCCCGAATCAGAACGGAGGCCACTACTTCGGGTCCAGCCGAGAGATATAAGATGAGTTCTTCTCCGGCCGTGGGTTTGGTGAGAACATGGGGCGTACCCAGATATCTTTTCAATTCTGCAAATGCTTCCTGACAATCCGAAGACCAAACGAAATCTTTGTGTTTTCGGATGGCTTTAAAGAAAGGGAGACACCTCTCGGCTGATTTTGACATAAACCGACTCAAAGCCGCTATTCTTCCAGTGAGTCGTTGAACCTCTCTTATGGTCCGCGGCGGGTTCATGCGGAGAATGGCATTTATTTTTTTCTGGATTTGCTTCTATGCCTCGATGAGTGACTATAAATCCCAGAAACTTCCCTCGGTGACTCCGAAAGCACACTTAGTGGGGTTTAACTTCATTTGGTGGTGACGGAGGACATCAAAAGCTTCTTATAAATCAACCTCATGGTTTTTGGCTTTGACACTTTTAATTAGCATGTCATCGACATATACTTCCATGTTCCGACCTATCTTTCTTTGAAAAATCTTGTTCACTAGCCTCTGGTAGGTGGCCCCGGCATTTTTCAAACCGAAAGGCATGATCCTGTAGCAGTAGAGTCCTTGTTCTGTAATGAACGCCATTTTTTCCCGGTCTGGTCGGTGCATGAGGATCTGATTATATCCTAAATAAGCATCCATGAAGGTCAGCAACACATGTCCTGACGTGGCGTCGACAAGTTGATCGATCCTCGGTAGTGGAAAACTATCTTTTGGACAGGCTTTATTAAGGTCCGAGAAATTAATGCAAATTCGCCACTTGCCGTTCGCTTTCTTTACTATCACAACATTAGATACCCATTCTGGATAACTTACTTCTCTGATGAACTTGGCTGATAGTAGCTTGTCCACTTCGGCTTGGACGGCCGCCTGCCGCTCCGGAGCGAATGACCTTTTCTTTTGGATAACTAGTTTATGGTTTGAATCCACGCTCAATCTGTGGACTATAACATCTGGGTCGATTCCAGGCATATCGGCAGCTGTCCAAGCAAATAAATCTTGGTTTGCCCGAAGGAGGGTGAGCAAGGACTCTTTGAGGGTTTCTGGTAGGTCTGAACCGATTTGAATTTTTCGGGTGTTGTCTTCGGTGAGGGGGACATCAGTTAATTTGTCTATCGGTTGGCCCTTTGGGCGGCTCCCTTCATCTCTAAGGTCATCCAGCTCAAGTGGGAGGGCTTCTGCCTTCTTGCCTTCTCGTACTGCGTTGAGATAATAGGACCTTGAGATTTGTTGGTTTCCTTTGATTTCACCTACTCCGCTATCAGTGGGAAATTTGATTTTGAGATGATGGGTGGAGACAACGGCTCGGAGATTGTTCAGCGTTGGTCACCCGAGTATCATGTTATAAGACGACGGTTGTCGTACGATCAAAAAAGTGGTTTGTACAGTCGTTGCCCGGGGGGCCTTTCCTACTGTCATCGGAAAGGTTATGCTGCCCTCTGTAAAGACTGGTCTTCCCGAGAAACCATAAAGTGGGGTAGCGATCGACTCTAATTGAGAGTCCCTCAACTGCATCTATTGGAAGACATCGTAGAAGAGAATGTCGGCTGAGCTTCCGTTATCGACCAGAACTCGCTTAATCTCATGATTGGCCACGATGAGGGAAATTACGACTGCATCGTCGTGAGGAGTCTGGATCCCTTGTAAATCTTCATCTAAAAAGGAAATGATTTCGTCCGCCTTGCGCCATTTATGGGGCCTAGAAATAGAGGCTATCGACCTGGCGTAAGCCTTCCCACTATTACCAGATCTGCCCCCAGCTGCGGGTCATCCGCAAATGGTCTTAATGATTTTTGTCGTGGGGGCCTCTACTCTTTTCTGGCTTGATTCTCCGTGGTTTGGCCCAGGGCTCTTCCGAGTTGGTTGTGCAGGCCTGTTTTGCTCGAGGGGGCGCTCAAGACTCCTTCGGGGCCACTCCACAAATCTTTGAATCTGTGGCCCAGTGAATTCTTTCAAATATCCTCTATTAATGAGGGCCTCGATCTGGTGTTTTAGGGCTTTGCATTCTTCGGTATCATGGCCGTAGTTTCTGTGGAACCTACACCAGGTGTTTCAGTCGGGATTGAGGTTTGGTGGCCATGGAGGCCACTGTAGGAGACCCCTGTCATGGATTTGCATCAAGACATTAGTCCTGGATGCATTTAAGGGAGTGTAATTGTCGGATGACCCCGAAGTCTTGGAGTTGGTTTCGAAGGTCCTGAGAGCTTGAGGCCCATTACCGAAAGACCTTGGGGGTCGGGGTCTTTCATCACGGAATGGCCGCTTCGCCGTTTCATGAACCGGACTAGCAAGACCTCTCTTTCTTCTCTCCGTATCTCCTTCTCGCTCTCTGCGAAATGCCTGGTCATCCTCTGCCAGCATGTATTCTTCAGGTGGGCATCTGGTTAGTTTTGAACTGAAGGCCCCGGATCTTAGCCCATTTTTGAATGCCAGCAACTGGATGCCGGGGTCAAGGTCAAGAAACTCCCAAGCGACGGCGTTGAACCTTGAAATATAGGCCCGAAGTTTTTTTCCTTTCAACTGGACAATATTGAATAACGACTTCAAGGTTTTCTTTGGTCTCTTGCTACTAATGAAATGAGAGATGAAGGTGTAGCTCAACTCTTTGAAGGTATGGATCCCTCCGGGTTTCAAACGGGCATTCCACGTTCCAGCGAATTTTTCTAGAGTTAAGGGAAACGCTTTACACATCACAGGGTCGGAGTGTCTGTGGAGGGTCATGGTCGTTCGGTAGTGTTGGAGGTGATCCAATGGGTCAGTTGACCCATCATATGGTTTGATTTGTGGCATGCGAAAGTTCGGTGGGAGAGGGGCTTCGAGAACCTCCTGAGCGAAAGGTGGGTCATGTACATCGAGTTCGTCTATTATATTGTGGCTACGCCTTTTGAATGCCTCATTGATTCGTTCCTCTATGTCCTCGATTCGTTTGCCCAGACCTTTGCTATTTCTGGACGAAAGACTTCTCCCAGACCTGGCCACACGAGGTGGAGGTGGGGCGGTCGCTGAGCAGCCCTCGACTGGTAATTGACGGGCCGACCCATGAGGGCTTGGTTTCGGCTGCAGAGGTGGGGGTGGTGTATGCTGGGATCTTCCACGGACTTCAGCGGCTAAGTCGGCCACTAGTTTCGAGAGTTCGGCGTATTGGGCCTGGAGAGTGACCACGTTGGGTTGGGCTGCCGAGTCGGCCGAAGAACTTGCATCAGACCTCATTACTCCTTCGCTATGGTCCTTTCCGGGGGTTTTGGGTGGCATGACAACAAATGAGTTATGTGTTTCTTTGCTGTTACTGTCAGCAAAAGATGTGGTTTCCCACAGGCGGCGCCAATCTGTTGATGCCAAAAATGTGTACAGCTGAGCTGGGACCCGATTACACCTGTTCCTGCACAAAGAAAGAGAGAGACTATGGGTCGCCGGAGGGGTGCCTCCGGGGATGCTCCGATGCTTAAGTCAGAGAACGCAAATTATAGGGAGACTTGTTGTATTGCTCTTGGTGATTAAAGAGAAAACCTTACCCCTTTGGGATGCATACTTGGCCCTTTTTATAGGGTGTTTAGAAGGCGGTCCCCTGCTTGGGGCGGCACTGAACTGATGTTGCAATTGGACTGGATGATGATGCCTGGGCCCATCTAGGCGTTTAAAGGTCGTTCTTTTAGGACTTTACCTTGTTGTTTGATCAGGAGCCGTCCGAGTCTAATGGCGGTTCTGTGATCTGACAGCTCAACTTGGTCAGGTGATGATGCCTAGCAGTCCCAGTTAGGTGACTGGGGACCGTTTACTAGGGCTTTGGCATGGCTGGCTCAACTAGGAACCGTTCGAATGTGAGGGCAAACTGTTCCCCTGACGGCTCATCACGGCTGGGGCATGATGGCCCTGAAAGCGGTGGTGACGTGAGGTGATTGAGTTTTGGAAAGTGGCGGTTTATGACGGGGGCCGAGCGTATCCAATCCTGGCTCATCCACGTGTCCTCCCATGATCCGTTTTGCCAGGAGAAGCCACGTGTTGTCCCCCCATTGGAAGGGTATTTTTTGACAGTATCAATGGTGTTTACCAGTATAACACTGTAAGCCAAGGATATACATTCAGGCACAAATGGGAAAAAACCAAAAGCAAATAATATATGAATTCACCAGATTTTTTATGGTTTCATTCGTTGAAATCAAGAATGTCGTTTACTCTTCGTTGCTTTCTATCTTTCTGCTATTACTAAAGCTCTTCTGTTTGCCAATCTAAAAAATTTCATTGGTACTACTCCTTTTATTTTAATTTCCTATTAATTTCCTTTAAAGATTTTTAATTAATCATGAACGATATGTGCACAAAAAAACAATTTAAACAAATTTTAATTATAAAAACAACCAATTAAAACTAATAATTTTTTTCTTGTTGGGAAGGTGATTCATAAAATTCTTGACCTCATCGATTTTTTTTTCTCAAATTATTTTATGTTTTCAGTACTATATTTTTTACGTGTTCATGTGCAATTCATGTTAAAAATGTGTTATAATGATTCTCTCATGATTATAAAATAAAAGTGAAATATATGTACTTGATGTACTAAAAACTTACTGGATTGATAGCATAGGGTAAAAAATATTTAAAACATCACACAAACGAAATTAACATTTTTTTATTACCTATCACGTACTAATATGTTACTCTAGCATTTTCCATAAAAATGTTATTCTAGAAAATGTTGTTTAATTTGCACTAAACCATTAATACCTACTCACGGTAATTTTTGAAAACATTATGGAATATCAAAGTGAAAATAGTATTTGGATAAAGGAAAATTGCAACGATACCGAATACACACAATCAACTTCGGTTTTGAAGAAGATATCAATAATAACTTATTTTTCTATTGCTCCATATAATTATTAAATAACCTAAAGAAGTAGTGTCTCGATTTAATAATATAGTTTAATGTATTTCAAATTGAAAATAATGCACCTTTCAGTTTTAGCGGAATAACAAAACAAAACAAAAAATAAAAAGAAGAAAGAATACCTATGTGGAGCAATATTTCAACTGTAATTGATGTAAGAGCGTAAATGGTTGGGATGATACCAATTCAAATTTCGAATCTCCGAAATCGCTACATGCAAATTTTATTTTTTACTAACTTTTTGAAGGCCAAAGACACATGTAGAATGATTGAGGCTAAGGTCATGAAATCGTAGGGTCTAAGCTTTAACTCTCACTAATTTATTGGTTATTGTCAACTTATATAATATTATTTTTCTCACTTTAGATAAATAAAATATTAGTATTGTCGACTGGTTATGAGAGAGTATTGCACGTGGGTTTATATTGTAACCAAAAGAACATATCATTGTACTTGTATAGCATCATTTAACTATCGTCCTATGATTCGAGAAGTGTGGTACTTTGTGTTTTCGTATGAGTCTCATACGATGTTGACATATTGGCCTTTTGGACTGGTTTAATGAAGAGGGTTGTCAGTGAGGAAAAGAAAAATTAGAATTACTAGATTATGATTATTTTGGCTTGGCTAATTTGTAAATGTTTCTTCTATATAAAGCAAAATTGTGTTTCTTTTTGTTAAAAAATTTGTATTTCTTTTTAAATCCTTGATTCCAACCAATATACAAAAAGAGGAGGATTCTCTTTTTTTAGTTTGATAATCTTCCGTAATTAATTATTGAGACATTTTGCTTAATTGTATATGCATAGTACATAACTAAAACTTCTTAATTTGACCATTAATATAATGTCTAACCTAATTTTGAGCAATTCTATTATTTATTCATGAAAGGCTACACATTTTCAATAATATATATAGTACCATAGAAACACCCTATTCACCATACCAAAAAGAACAAGAAAAAATGAAATGTTTTCAATTATGTGTGCTTTTCTTTGCCTTTGTTATGGCCAGCTTTCACACTACTTATGCTACATCTACGCCCTTTGAACCATTCAATGTCAAGATGGTGGATGGATTAAGTGGGAATAAAACTCTTGACGTCCATTGTAAATCGGGAGCTGATGATCTTGGTTTACATTACTTAACTCCTAAGGAAGAATATCAATTTGCTTACTCAGGAGGTGATTCAAAAATTTATGGGAGTATATTTGCATTCATCATTTTTTTCTTTTTAACAAGTTAAATTATTTTATGTTTCGCATTCATATTAGAAAAGTGTTATAATGAACCTCACGTGAATACGAAATAAAGGTGAAATATATCCACTCGATGTACTAAAAATTTTACGGGATTGAAGGCATAAGGTTAAAAATATATAACACACAACACAAACAAAATTACCATTTTTTACTACCTATCACTAATATGTTTCTCTAGCATTTCCCATAGAAAATGTTATTCTAGAAAATATTATTTAATTTGCACTAAACCATTCATATGCATGGTGATTTTAAGTGAAAATAGCATTTGGATAATGGAAAATTGCACCGGTGGTACTTGTTGGTCTAAAATATACTATGGTAATACCTAAGAGGGGGTGAATTAGGTATTAGGAATTTTAAAATTTTTTTTTGCAATCTCAAATATCAAAATATATGCATAATTAAATCAAATCAATCTTTCTAAATTACTAGCACAATGATGAAATAATGTATTGCTTAATATAGAAAAATAATTGAATTATAACATAATTAAACAATCAATCTCATTTACTTAAATAATAAATAATTCTAAGCAAGTAATTGCGCAAGTAATTAAGAGGATAGCTAGAGAGATGCAAACTCGATTTATAGTGGCTTAGCAATATCGAAATCGTTCCGACCCTACGTCCACTTTCTTCAAGGAATCTCCTTGAAGCTTTTCACTAAAACAAGCAACTTCCAGGTGTTGCTCAAACCGAATACAAACAAACAACTTCAAGGGTATTGCTTTAATCTTTTTTCTCACAAGAATCCAAAGTTTGCTACCCAAGTGTATATACCCAACACTCACTAGCTTACTTACAAACTCTCACAAGAGTTACACCAACTCTTTTAACAAGATGATGAAAGGAAAGTTTGAAACAAACAAACAAGAGAGAGATTTCTCAATGAAGATTACAACTCAATATTTACTCTCTCAAAAGTTTATAGCGTGACAATGGAGCTTCTCTTCCTTCCAAATGACCCTTGAGGCTCTACCTACAGTGTCTTGAAGTCTTCTAGCTGTTGGAGACAAAATAGAGCCATTAGAAACAAGTTTATAGCCTTTTAAATTCAAAAATATAGCTGTTGTAACTTTGCTGGTCAACTAGGTTCATGATCCAGTCGACTGGAATTCAAAAATATAGCCGTTACTTTTTGTCTACTCGACTAGGTTCATGATCTAGTCGACTGAACATCAGAACAGATGTAAAAAACTGGTTTTTCGAGCACTCAGTTGACTGTACTATTCATTCAGTCGATTGTACAATTCATTCAGTTGGCTATACTATTCATTCAGTTGACTGAAGAGTGTTTTATGTACTGCTACAATGTTTTCAGGATGAACAGTGCTTTTCGCATCAATTTTCTTCATATTTCTTCATTCTTTTTGGATTTTTGAGTTCTGAAAAATCTCCCAATTGAATCAAACTTTCTTTCACATTCAACACACAAGTTAAACACTTCAAGAGTATTTTGTTACGATCAAAATTAATCTAATATCAATTCTTGATTGAAACCTTTTTGGTGATGACAAAACATATTACAAATTTAAGCATAATTTGTGTGCAAGATATATGAAAAATGACAAATTTTAAAATGCTTAAATAATTTTGTATGTCAACATAAATTCTTCTAGAGTTCAATTAGAGCATGTTAAGCATTGAGCCCTACGAATTGAATATTTGCATTTAATAAGTTCACCTATAGATTTATATCTTCAATTAATTAAGTCTATATAATAAAATGCAATGCAAATTTAATTCAGCTCTTAAAAATTGAAATGCTTGCAAAATGTATCTTAGGATACAAACCTATGATTACATTTCAGTTGTTCTCTTTGAATTTGATATTTTCGAGAGCTTCTTGACTTTTGAGATCATTAACTTTGATTCACCAATTTCTACAATCCCGATCTCATTTGAAGTATAAGTACTATTAACAATCTGTATCACTTAAGTAATATTCATTAATGCTTAATCAAGATTTTTGTTATTATCAAAATCATTCAGGGTCAACAGACACTTGGTCAACGATCTCCCCTTTCTTTATGGTGACAAAAATCTTAATTAGAGATCAAAGAAGATAAATTGAAAAAAGATGATGGGTTTAGAATTTTGTAAAAATTCTGACATATTCTTCCTTGTATTTCTGTCTATTGACGTCTTGCAGAAAATCAAACACAATAGAAACACTTTCCAAAGTAATTTATCTTAGTTTCAATTTTATTTCCATAAATGCATATATATCATTGTATTTTCCATATGAGTTCAAGATATGTTAAGTCAAGAATAAGGTCTCTAACAAGATCTCTAATTTTCTTATTTTTCTCCCCCTTTTGTCATATAAAAAAAGGGTGGATTTCAAAGAAGAGTTCCCCCTCAAAATATATTATTGAAAATATTTTGATGAAACATGTTAAGAAAAGAATCGTTTTACAAGATATCAAGAAATTTAAAGCTTTTGAAAGAGTTGGGTTCAAAGTGACTAAGTGCCAAAATTTTACAAATAATAGGACTCTATTTTGTTTTTCCAAAGTTCCCTTTGCACACAGAGATAAAATAATTGTAGCCAACTTCCAAAAAAAGAATGAATTCAAGCTCCACGTGATCTAAAATAGTTTTCAAGCATTATAAATCTTCAAGATTCAAAATAAGCTCAATGCAATATCTTACACTTAATCAATAAAGGACAAGAGTTTGAACCCCTTGCTTGATTTACCAATAGATCAAAGATAGATAAATTCTCAAGATATAATGCTCAAAATCAAAACATATCAAAGAGAATTGATCAAAGTATCCAATTTGAGAAAAATAATTTTTCGAAAAGGTTTTTTCTTTTACCAATAAATCAGATTTTCTCCCCATTTTAGAAAGTCTAAAGTAACTATTTTTAACTTTGAAGAGAGGATAAAAATATGGATAAAACTTAACAAGCCTTTTTGGTAATTGATTGATCAAATAATCAAGATAAAGAGGTCATCAATCACTCAAAAAGATGTTCAAATTGTAAATATCTATAAGCTTTTTTAAAATAAGGCTTATTCCCTTGAATATATGCACCAAAATATAATTTTCAACTATCAATAAAATATTATTATTCAGGATATGTTAGATTTAATAAATAGTTGATTATCAATTCAATGCAAAGATAATCATTGTTTTCAAACTCAAGCATTGATAATTTCATGTTTAAACATAAGCAAGTATAAAGAGAGATTAAGGTACATATAAGCAACCACAACAAATCATATGAGAAGGTTCAAGAAAAACAAAGTACTCATACAAAAGTGCAATTAATCCTAAAAAGATTTTTGTTGAAAGTCGCAGGATTTGAGCATTTAATCAACCAATAGATTTTTCAAGCTTGATGATTCAAGGTTAATAATTGATTCATAATTGATTTAAAGTGATTTGAAATATTCATGAATAGACCACACAATAGTCTTTAAAACACTTAACTTATTATTTTGAAAATTAAAATTTTTATCAAGTTTAGCATAATAAAAACTAACCTCATTAGAAAATATGTCCAAAATTTCTTTTTCTAGAAAAAGCACTCCAAATCATAATGAATTTTCTTATCAATTTTATAAAATTTCACTCATCTTATAAATATGAATAATTATTTTATATTTCATTTAAACTCAGGAGAATATTCAAAATCTATGATTCTTGAAATAGAGGCACATCATCAAAAAAATAATCATAAGACATTTTACTTTCCATAAAAATGTGACTAAAACCAATGTTTTAAAAAAAACGGTTTTGGGGTGCGCCCAAGGGAGAAATCGGGCAAAAAAGCCCAGAGGCGTGATTGTTGGGGCGGAAGTTCTATATATATCTGTTTGTTAGTAATATACTAACCATCAAGCACCAGTGGTCTAGTGGTAGATTGGCACATTTACACATTATAGGCTTGGGTTCCATTCTCGGCTGGTGCATTTGTCATGCACGCATGAAATCTTTTTTTTTTTTTTTGTCTTTTTTTCCTTCATTTCCACTGTTTCCTTTTTTTCTCTCCTTTGTTTCCATTGTTTCCTCTTTTTTTCCCTCATTTGTTTCCACTAATTAGCAAATTCATTAAATAGGCTTCATATTATATACTTTGCATTTCATTAATATCATTTTATAACATCATTAGGATTGCATTGTCTATGTTATCTAATTTGTTGCTTTTAATAGATTTATATATGTGAATTTACTATACCAATGCAAGTGTGTAAACACTAATCAGTAAACATTTGACACTTAACATTGTGTTATTTTTATATTTGTTGGAATTTGGAACGTGTTTGTGTCTTGTGATGAATAGATTGGTCAATTTGAAAATTAGAATTTGGTTTTTGGAGTGTGATTTATGATTTATTGATGAAAGATGAGATGTATGTGAATTTGTTATATTATTGCAAGTGTGTAAACAACAACCACTTAACATTGTGTTTGTGATGTTAACGTGTGTTTGTGAAATATTTTGATAAATATTCATTCATAGGTCTTAAGTTAGTAAAGTTTATTGATAATTAATTTATTTATATTATTTCAATTTTTTTGTATTTTTATAATTTAATTAATATTATTTTATTCAAAACGCCCCAACGTTTCAAAAGGCTTACGTAACGCCTCAAGGCTTACGCCTCGCCTCATTGAGGCAAAACGCCTCGCCCAATACCCTCGCCTCTGAAAACACTGACTAAAACTCATGTCATATTTCAATTATTTTCTTTAGCAAGGATACTAAATTAAATTATATTTAAGTCATAAATTCTTTTGCTAAGAAACACTTCAATGAATTAGATTAAAAGACTTTTTTAGATTATGATAAACCAATTCTTTTAAAGGATAAAATTGAAAATCAACTTATATTTGCTAAGAAAATTTGAATTGAAAAATTCACATACCTCTAGGATATAATTTTTTAAATATTTTATTAGGGTATTGTGAAATAGAGAGAATTTGAAGAGCGGGTAAATGTAGAAGTGAAAGGATTTGGTTAGATTTGTCACGAGAAGTGAGTTTTCTAGAGAGAAAGGAGAACAACTGTGAAATTTTTATTTTTAGGGTGAAAATAACGGTTCAAAAACAAAGAGAGAATTTATAGCATCTCGAGTTCAGTCAACTTGTAAACTTTCAGAAAAAATGAATATCTGATACATTGAATATGAGGCCTTTTCGGCTATATGTACAGAATAATCTTAGCTAATTATAAGGAGATAATTGAGAGATGAGATAAATAAGAAAACTGACTCCAAGAAAATAGAAACAAAGTTGTTTTGTGGGATTCTATATTTTTCTTTAATTCCCACGATTCTAGCATTCCTATTATTAGAATATTACACATGTAATCATTAAGTTATTTTCCAACACTCCCCCTCAAGCTGGTGAATATGCATCCTTCATTCCCAGCTTGTATATAAATCATTGGAATGCTTCACTGTTTAGTCATTTTGTAAGTACATCAGCAAGTTGATTGTTTATTGGGACGTACGGTATGCAGATTAATCTGCTGTCCAGCTTCTCTTTTATGAAATGTCTATCTACCTCAATATGCTTTGTTCGGTCATGCTGAATGGGATTACAAGCGATTTTGATAGCTGACTTGTTGTCACAAAATAGCCTCATAGGTCCATCCCACTTAATCTTTAAGTCTTCCAGAATTATTTTGAGCCATAATAATTCACAAACTCCTTGCACCATCGTTCGAAACTTTGCTTCAGCACTTGATCTTGCCACTACATTCTGCTCCTTACTCCTCCATGTTACAAGATTGCCTCATAGGAAAGTGCAATAGCTTGTCGTGGACCTTCTATCAATCGGTGAACTTGCATAGTCAGCATCTATATACACCTCAAGGACTAACCCCGTGTTTCTTCTTGTAAACTAAGGTTCCAACCCAAGAGGGGGGTGAATTAGGTTTTTAAATAATTTTGCTAATTACTTGCAAGTTTATAAAAATAGTTAAATGCACAAGCGTATAAACAAGTAATGTGCTCTAAGTAAAAGAGTTTAAGGAAGAGAAAATGCAAACTCAGTTTATAGTGGTTCGGCAATATCGGATTCGTTCCAACCCTAAGTCCACTCTTTTTAAAGAACCTCCTTGAAATGATCCATTAAAAATTTTAGTCGTACAACTTCACGGGTGTTGTACAAACCTTATAAACAATCCCTTCCTCTCATAAGCTAATCTCTTCCTTGCGGAAGTTAATCCCTTTACAATAAATATGAGTTGTTGTAAAGTAAATGGTAGAGAGATAGTAATGAATGCTTTTATAAATGAACAATATCTCTCTTTCAAGAAAAAGCTTGATGAATGACTTAATAATAAAATTTTCGAAGTTCTTGAGTATTAATAAGCAAACTTATGAATTGAATGTATAATCTTCTTCTTTTAAATGCTCATTGAAGTGGGTTTATATAGCCTTGAATTAATATGGCTATTAGACACTGACTTGGTAGGTTTGGTGCATTAAATGCTCAAGTTTGGTGTCTCAAACGGTCATATTTTTTGAATTACCAGTCGACTGGGTCAAGTGAAAAAGTTCACTTTTAGGTTATGGGAGAGTACCAGTCGACTGGGTCCTAAGCACCAGTCAACTGGGAACTCACTGTCCCAGTTGTTAGTCGACTGGAATAGATCACCCAGTCGACTGGGGACATTCTGTCCCATATCCTAGTCGACTGGTATAAGGAGTCAGTCGACTGGGTTGCTCTTCAACCTAGTTTTTCATGTTAAAAAATGTTTTTAACTTGGAAGAGTTTGAATAAATAGTTTTGTCAAAATGCTTTTATAAAAAGAGCCATAAGATAAGCTACTTACTTGAACATAAGAGATTTATAGTTTGTTTCAATACCTTATTGCCTACACTATATCTTCTGTCTTGACTTGGTGTCTGATACGGGTTGAGTTCTTGCATCTTGATTCTTTGCTGAATGCTTTTATCGTTTAAACACTTAGATAAAACTGTTAGTACAATTAGAGTAGTTTTTTGTCATTATTAAAATTTAGATAAGGGTTAACACTTCTAAATAGAATCCCTTGTCTTGGATTAGCCTTTAGGTAATGTAGTATGCAATGGACAACTTGTAAATGAACTTCTCTCGGGCTGTGCATAAGTTGGCTGACAACCTTCACGGCAAAAACAATGTCTGGCCGTGTGTGGGCAAGTTATATGAGCTTCCCAACCAGTCTCTGGTACCTCTCCTTGTCCATAGCTTGATCATCTTTTGCTTCTCCAAGTTTATGATTTTGTTCAATCGGTGTGGAAATTGGTTTACATGCCGACTTTCCAATTTCTTTAAGGAGATCAGTCACATATTTCTATTGTGAGATAAAGATTCCTTCTCTAGAATGAGCTACTTCAATTCCTAGAAAGTATTTTAACCTCCCAAGTTTTTTTTATCTCAAATTCATTGACAAGACATCTTCGCAGAGCTTCATTCTCCTTCTTATCATTTTCTGTGACTATTATGTCATCGACGTACACCAAAACGGTCGTTACTCTCCCTGCATTCGAGTGTTTTATGAAGAGTGTATGATCTCCCTAACTTTGCGTGTATCTAGTGGCTAGCATCACTTTAGTGAATCTTCCGAACCAAGTTTGTAGAGATTGTTTTAGGCCGTAGAGCCCCTTCCTTAGCTTACAGACTTTGTTGCCTCTCATATCCTGGAGGAATGTCCATGTATATCTCCTATTCTAATTCGTCGTGAAGAAAGGCATTTTTTACATCAAATTGCTCTAAATAATAGTTGAAATTAGCAACCATTGACAATAAAACCCTCACCGTGTTCATATTAGCTACTGGGGCAAATGTCTCTTGATAGTCCACACCATAGGTCTGCGTGTATCATTTTGCCATGAGTCTAGCTTTGTATCTTTCAAGAGAGCCATCTGACTTGCATTTTACGGTAAACACACATTTGCAGCCCACAACCTTCTTTCCAGGTGGTAAGTCAACTATTTCCCACGTCCGGTTCTTCTCTAGTGGCTGCATTTCTCACTAATAGTATTTCTCCAATTCTCATTAGATAATGCCTAAGATAAAGTATAAGGAATATGAATAGAGATTAGACTGACTAGAAAGGTCCTATGTGAGAGTGAGAATTTCTCAAAAGAGATGAATTTTGCCAAAGGATACAATTGGTGTTTTGTGCATTCTCTTGTGCCTTTCCTAATAGCAATTAGGAGATCATGGTTTGGTGTTAATTAAGATTGGTCAGAAATTGCATTTACCTTATTCTTAGGATTAGGAGTTGAAGCTTGGACTTGTATGGGATTAGGATCCGAGTTTCTTCTCCTTGAATAAGCCTACATAAATCGCATATAGTCATGCACATATCTCATGGACCCGCCCACAATGGGTCCAGTGTGGGCGGGTGTGGGTGCTGGCACCAACTAGAATGATTCGACCGATACAAGTGGGTCAGCTGAAACTGGTTCAGTTGGAATTAGATCAAATGGGGCTAATGTTGACACTGGCTGGAATGGTTCGGCCGATACTGGTGGGTCAGCTAGAGCTGGTTTGGCTGAAATTAGATCAGATAGGGCTGATCCGATGGACACAACTTACTCACGAGTAGGTAGATCGAGCAAAAACATATCTCTATCCTTATCTTTACTAAATGAAGTCTCCCTCTAAAGATAAGTCTGGTTAAAGTATGGTTTTGTTTCCTCAAAAGTGACATCTATGGAGACAAAGAATTTATGTGTAGGTGGATTGTAGCATTTGTATCCTTTTCGGATGGACGAATAACCTACAAACACACACTTAAGAGCCCTTGGATATAATTTTCCTCTGTTTCAACTATGAACATGGACAAAGGTAGTGCAACCGAAGATTCTTGGAGTGAAAATATTTGTTGTACGAAGGTCGAGATAGAATTGGGACATTGTTTCCATTGGTGACTTAAACCCTAGCACCCGAGAAGGTAGAGAATTAATCATATAAGCAACTGTGAGCACGACTTCCCCCAATAGTGTTTTGGAACATTATGGTGAAAGAGAAAGGCTCGGGTTGTGGCTAACAAATGACCATTTTTCCTCTCTACCACTCCGTTTTGTTGTGGAGTATCAACGCAAGAGGATTCATGGATGATTCCTTATTTTTGAAAATATGGAGATAGAAATTGATTAAAATAATCCCTTACATTGTCTGATCGGAATCTTTTGATTTTTACCCCAAATTGGTTTTGAATCATGTTGTGGAAGTTTGGGAGTACACTGCTTACATCTGATTTATGTTTATGAAGAAAGATCCAAGAAACCCTAGTACAATCGTCAATGAAAGAGACAAACCAACGAGAATGAGACATATTTGGAATTGCAGAGGGTCCCTATATATCATTGTGAATCAAATAAAATGGAACTAGGTTTTTATTATTGCTGATTAGAGAAGGTACATGTTTGTGCTTCACAAACTCACATATATCACAATGAAATTGTTCAACACCTAGACCTCTAAACAAAGTAAGAAACATAGTTTTCAAGATTCCAAAAGATGGATGCCCTAGTCTAAAATGGTGGAGCCAAATGGTATCTTTATTGGATGATGATAAAAATGACAAAGATAAATTATTCCTGACCATATGTGACTTGCTTGGTTCATCAAGATAGTAGAGCCCGTTTCTCTCCTTAGCAAGTCCAATCTTCTTCCTCGAAACCTGGTCTTGAAAAACACATTGAGAAGGATTGAAAAGTATATTACAATTCATATCATGTATGAGCTTTTGAATGGATATTAAGTTGGTGGACAACTTTGGGACATGAAGAACATTTTTTAAAGTAAGAGAATGACTGATATGAATATCTCCTAAACTAGCTACAGTAGTTAAAGAACCATCAGCAACTGCTATTTTTCGATTGCTAGGACATGGAGAGTAGGTGCTAAAATTTAGTGAAGAATGAGTCATATGGTTTGTGGCTACTGAGTCAATGACCCATAAATTCCTGATAGCTTCATCTGAGACAATTAGTCCTTGAGAAAATGAGAACTTACATGAGAATGCAAGAGAGCACGAACCACTAGGTTTTTCCAGCGATCGCAAAAGTCCTTTTAGCTTATCTACCTCATCTATATTAAGCATACTCTGGTTTGAAACTGGTTGATTCCTGGTGAAATAAGACTGATTCAACTGATGTCCCAGATTACGTTGCTGTACTCATTGGTTTCTTTAATACTTGTATTCGTAAAGTAAGGGTAAATAAGTAATTTAATAAATCCGGCATGAAATTAAAATAATATGTTTACGTGAAGGATTTAGTATTGAATAAAATAATTCTTTTGAGAAAAAAAAACTGGACACTTTGAGGCGTAGTCACAAAGAAAAAGAAAAAAAAAATCTGGACGTCTAGCAAAAGGAAAAAAAAGAAAAAAAATTAATTATATTATTTTTCCAAAAAAAAAAAAACTGATAGTGCATATGAGCCATGACTCAATGTCGTGGCATTTTGGAAAAAGGGGGGGGGGGGGGGAGGCGCAGAGCTGAAGAAAAATAAAAAGTAGAATAGTATATATACTTATATATATTACTTATACGTTTTTGTTTACGTTTTCCTTTGATTTCTTGTTTTCTCTAAATACTTGGGGACCCAAAGAAAGGTTAAAAGAGCAAAATTTTGAAGGGGTTTACTGCAAAATTTCATAGAGAATCACGAGAAGCTGTCAGAAAAACAGAAGGTGTTGATCATCAACTAGGAAAATTTTCTTAGGGGAACGGAAAAGGCAAGGAGGTGATCCACGGGTCGCTTTAAGTGATATGTGGTGAGTTGCATTTACTTTAAATAATCTAAATAAAAATGAAAAAAAAATTTAGTGATAATATTAAAATAAATTATTAGCTTATGTTTGGGTGATAGATAAAGATTTGGTTGATAGATATGATATGAATATTGGACACGTAAAAAAATTATAATGTGAGAAGAAATATTATTAGAATAATGAGTTGATTTAATAATGATGGTGATAAATAAATTTTTGATGAGCTATGGTTGATGTTTTGATACGAATTATGAGGAGATGAAATTTAGTGGATCTTGACAAGCTTTGATGGATGATTTATGTGATTTTGGATGAAATTTAGTGGATCTTGACAAGCTTTAATGGATGATTTGATGTGATTTGGGATGAGAGGAATTTAGTGGAAATTTTTATATAATTTGCAAAAAATCAGGATAGCCAAAATTAAATATTTGAATTCATGCTTTTTTTATGTTATTGTTCAGATACATATTCATATCATTTTTCATATGCATATGCATTAAATAAAAGAAAAGAATTGGGAAGGGGCTGGTCTAATTGAAAAACTGTGATAGCCGGTATAGGCTGGAAATAAAAGGGACACCGTGACAGCCGGTATATGCTGAAAATGAATTCCATGGCAGTCGAGAAAAGTTGTAAAGAAAATAACCGAGAAGGTAGTCGGTCTAAATGAATGAAAGAACCGGAAAGGCAGTCGGTCTAAGATAATAAAAACATGTCGACATATGGGAAGACGTTCCCATAATAATAAATTATGCATTGCATCTGTTTTAATTATTGCTTGCATTATTGAAATGCTTATGTGTGGTGTGTTATTGTAAATTTATTTGTAGATGGATGAGTCTCACAGAGAGACAGTTATGGTGATGAGAACCATCTAAATGGTAGACTTTATGATGTGAACCTCATTGCGAGGTAATTATAAAAGGATTGATGGTCTTGAGGTGAACTAATAAATACAAGAAAGAGATTGATAAGATGGATCTTATGACATGTGTAGTGATAGTACAATTCTATTATCAAGTTATGTGAGATATAATTGATTTAATATTGAAATACCAATTATACTAATTGAGTACTTCTAGTAAATTTAATTCATTGAGCTTATGAAGCTCACCCTTCATTGTACAATGATTTCAGGTAGCAGGCATGACAATTAGTTTGGTGAGTTGAGGTTCAAACGAAATCATTTTATGTAAGCCACGTACGTGTCAACATCCTCAGACTAGTGAGAAAATGAAATATAAAAATTTATTTGTAAATATTCATGCATTTTATATTGTATACTATGCTTAAGTTAATATCAGATGATGTATCTCCCCTGTTGAGGGTTAAGGATTGATGTAAAAGAAGTTATGTTATTTTATTTTTATTGTTGCATATATGTGTCGTGCTGGGATTTTCAAAATGTGACGACACCGTCTCGGGGGTAGCCAACCTAGGATAGATCATTACAATTTTGGTATCAAAGCATTAGGTTTTATGATTCTGTAGACTGCATAAAATGTAAGAAAGTGGAAGATTAAAATAAATTTACATTTTAAATAGTCTGAAGATGACACATGGACGTGCTAGAGCTAGAGTTAAAGTTGTTGATTTGAGAGGGCGTGGTAGGCCCCCAATATTTTGACAAGTAAGGTTGAGTCTGAATCTATGTTTCCTAGAAGGGAACGTGGTTGATAGTGTAATGATATTAGTAAAGGTTTGAGAGAATCTGATGTGGAAAGAGATGAACTAAGATGAACTCTTACTCATGCTCTTGAGAAAATGAATGTAACAGATGATAGAGTTGATAACTTATAGCATAGACTTAATGAACAGGCTAGAACGGTGCCTAAGGTTGTTAATCCAGTAATGGTAGACATTTAAAAAGGGCGAAAAGTGAGTTTATGCATGAGATACAGGGGAGATATATTTAAGCTGAATGCCTTGTTGTTTAAAGGATCTATAAATCCTTTTAAGCTTGAGTTTTGGGAGAAACATGCAGAAAGATTATTTGGTATTTTACCAGTAAATGATAGGCATATGTTTGCCTTTGTTTCGTTTGAGTTAGAAGGAGAAGCTTTAGAATGATAAGAGGATACTCTTCCCAGGGTAAGTGCAGAAGTTGATAGACCCTTAACCTGGAATAGACTTAAAAGGGTTTTCCTTGATCAATACTTTCCTTAGAACTTTATAGCCCAAAAAGATAGAGATTTTATTTAATTAGGGTAAACGTGTGGATTATAACTCAGTATGAAAAGAGACTGTGGCTTTGTCGAGGTTTGTATAAAAAATGGTAGACCTAGAGGAGAAGAAGTGTAAGAGGTTTATAGATGAACGATGTTTTAAGATTTGATCAAAACAATCTTACATGAGGTATATGAACTATGTCAGATTAGTGGATATAGCACTTCAGATTGAGAATAATGTGATGGAATTTAGAGGAAGGAGGAATTGGCGGAAGAAATCTAGATTTAGGGAACCTAAAAGTGGTACCAGTATGAGTGTGCAAGGTGGGAGACCACCCAGATGAGGCGTTCCTTGTCACAGGGAACTGAAGTACAGAGTCAGAGGCAAGCAGGATCTGTTGCTTTTGTAGCTCATATTAATATCAGTGGGACCCTTAGTAATCTAATGTATGATTGAGAGACAGAAGTTTGTTATAGATATATTTAGATAAGATATTTATCTTGGTGCAACCCATTCCTTTGCATCCAGTATTCATATGAAGTCTATTGAAGTATGTAGTAGTCGTTTGATGCAAAATATTTTTGTTGAAGTTCCCACTAAAGATGGAGTGATAATTATAAATGTTTACAAGGGTTGTGTGATTCGTATCAGTAGTAGAGAATCTGAAGCTGATTTATTATCTTTGAATATAGTTGATTGTTTTAGAAAGAAGAGAGTGTTCTAGATATAGACATGAGGAGTTTAATTTCAGAGAGAACATAAAAATACTCTCGAACTATCTCATTTTATTCTGACCACTAGGAGATGGTTGAAGAAAGGTTTTTAAGAGTATTGGGCATACATAATAGAGTCTAAAAAGAAAAATAGGAAGTTAGAATAAATCATAGTGGTGAATGATTATTCTAATATAATTCTTAATGAGTTGTCTAGGTTGCCTCCAAGACGGGTGATTAAATTCTCTATTGATGTGATACCAGAATCATCACATATATTTAATAGCATCCAACAAAATGACGCCAACTGAATTGAGAGAGTTGAACGTACCATTTTAAGAATTTTTAGATAAACAATTTTTCGGACCTAATGTATTTGGGGAGCCCTTGTGTTGTTCGTGAAGAAGGAGGATGGAACGATAAGAGTGTGTATAGACTACAGATAGTTGAATAAGAACAAATATTTTTTAACCAAGATAAATGAATTGTTTGAACAGTTACAAGGAGTGAGAGTGTTTTCTCAGATAAACCTGAGATCAGGTTATCACCAGTTAAGGATAACGAAGGGAGACGTACCTAAGACTGTTTTTAGGACACATTATGGTCATAAGCTTTTTGTGATGTCATTTGGATTAACTAATGTTCCATAAACATTCATGGACTTGATGAATAGAGTGTTTAAACTATATCTTAACAAGTTTATGGTTGTATTTGACTTTTTGATATAATCTAAGAAGGAAGAACCACAGGTGAAACATTAGACAGAATGTTGAAGATTCTGAGGAGAGAGAAATTATATGCAAAGTTCTCTAAGTGTGAGTGTTGGTTGAATGAAATAACTTTCTTGGAACATGTAATATCGAGAAACGGCATAACAGTTGATCTACAAAAGGTATGAGAAATGTTAAGTTGGGAGAGGCCAACTAATATGACTGAGATTAGAATCTTCTTGGGATTAGCTGGTTAATACAGAAAATTCTTTCAGAAAATTTTCTATTATTATAATACTATTAAATAGACTGGCCAGGAAAGATGTGAGATTTATATGGTGAAGGAAGTGTGAGAAATATTTCTAATTACTAAAGGAGAAATTGACTACAGCTCCAATTTTGATGTTTCCTTCTGGTGATGAAGAATTTGTGGTGTACAGTGATGCGCCACATCAATGATTGGGATATGTATAACATAGGAAAGCTGTGACCCATACATCTACGCAATTGAAGATTCATGATAGAAATTTCCCTACTCATGACTTGGAGTTGGCTACTATAGTATTTACTTTAAAGATTGGAGATATCATCCGTATGAACCCACTTGTGAGAAATTCATGGGTTATAAGAGTTTGACATACCTACCTGCCTAGAGAGAGTTGATTAGTAATGATGATTGTACAATTTATTATCTTCTAGAAAATGAGAAGGTGATAGCTGATGCGTTGAGTAGAAAGTCTACAAGAAGTTTAACTGCTATTAGGAGTCCTGATGTGAAATTAATGATAGATTTAAGAAAGATAAGAATGAAATTGAATATCAGTGATAGAGGATCATGGTTAACAAATATGATTGTACGGCCATCCATAGTGAAATGTTTTAGAGATGCAAGGTAGAGATAGAAAAGATTTAGCATTGAGTGCTTACTAGAAAGTAATATGAGTTCAAAATTTGAAGTAAGAGTATTTTGGTATTGGAACATAGGAGTTGTGTTCCCAATGTTGCGGAGTTGAGAAAGAAGATATTGAGAAAGGTACATGATGATGTAGATTCGATGCAACCAAGTAACAATAAGATGTATAGAGGATTGAGACAGAATTTCGGGGTGGTCAGGATTGAAGAAGAATATAGTTGAGATTGTGAGGTTGTAAGAAGCACCATTAAGCATAGTGTCAAATAGAGATGCTAGATTTACATCTTGGTTTTGGAGAGGCTTTCAAAAAGCCACGGGTATACAGTTGTAATTTAAAATAAATTTTTCATGCTCAGACAAAAAGGATTATTATAATACTAGAAGATATGTTAAGGGCAAATGTGATGAGTTTCTCAGTAAGTTGGGATGCTTACATGCCTTCGATTAAAGATGCTTATAATAATCAGTATCAAACCAGTATTGGGATGGCACCAATGGAAACATTGTATGGTAGGAGGTGTAGAACTCCTATATGTTGGGAAGAAATTGAAGAGAAAAAGATATTTGGTTCATAAATTATTAAGTTAACAACTAAGATGATCAAATTGGTTAGAGATAACCGTAAAGCAGCACATAGTAGACAGAATAGCTATGCTGATATTAAGAGAAAACCTTTGGAATTTCAAGTAGATGATTGGGTGTAATTAAAAATATCTCCATGAAAAGGTGTGTTGAGGATTAAAAAGAAAGAAAAGTTAAGTCTGAGGTAAGTGGGACCCTATGAGGTTGTTGAGAAAGTTAGGCCAGTTGTGAGTAGCCTGGATTTGCCTCCAAAGTTGAAGCAATGACATAACTTATTCCACGTTTCGTGTTTGCAGAAGCTCCTACTTGATAAATCTCATAATATTTCGAGCTAAGCTATAGAAATTCAGAAAGTTTGGGCTTATATACAAGTACCACTGAGAATTTCAGACAAAAAGAACATATTATAATAAAATAGAATTGCATTAGTTTAAGTTCTGTGGCCGAATAAGGATGTTGAAGAGATTGTGTGAAAGCATGAGACAATTATGAAGAAGTATTGTTCACAATTGTTTTTGGAGTTAGGTAAGGAAATTTCGGGGACGAAATTTTTGTAAGGTGGGTAGAATTGTAATACCTGTATTCGTAAAGTAAAGGTAAAGAAGTAATTTAATAAATCTGGCATGAAATTAAAATAATATATTTACGCGAAGAATTTAGTATTGAATAAAATAATTCTTTTGAGAAAAAAAAACTGGACACATGGAGGCGTAGTCACAAAGAAAAAGAAAAAAGATCTAGATGTCCAGCAAAAGGAAAAAAAAAGAAAAAATTAATTATATTATTTTTCTAAAACAAAAGGCATGCTTGCTGCCAATTTGATGGTGCATGTGAGCCATGACTCAATGTCGTGGCATTTTGGAAAAATGAGGGGGGGGGGGGGGGGAGGCACAGAGCTGAAGAAGAATAAAAAGTAGAATATTATATATACTTATATATATTACTTATATGTTTTCGTTTATGTTTTCCTTTGATTCTTGTTTTCTCTAAACACTTGGGGACCGAAAGAAAGTTTAAAAGAGCAAAATTTTGAAGGGGTTTACTGCGAAGTTTCATAGAGAATCACGAGAAGCTATCAGAAAAACAGAAGGTGTTGACGATCAACAACCAGGAAAAATTTCTTAGAGGAACGGGAAAGGCAAGGAGGTGATCCACGGGTAGCTTTAACTGCTACGTGGTGAGTTGGATTTACTTCAAGTAATCTAAATAAAAATAAAAATAAATCTAGTGATAATATTAAAATAAATTATTAGCTTATGTTTTGGTGATAGATAAAGATTTGGTTGATAGATATGATATGAATATTGGACACGTAGAAAAATTATTATGTGAGAAAAAAAATTATTAGAATAATGAGTTGATTTAATAATGATGGTGATAAATAAATTCTTGATGAGCTATGGTTGATGTTTTGATACGAATTATGAGGAGATGAAATTTAGTGGATCTTGACAAGCTTTGATGGATGATTTGATGTGATTTGGGATGAAATTTAGTGGATCTTAACAAGTTTTAATGGATGATTTTATGTGATTTGGGATGAGAGGAATTTAGTGGAAATTTTTATATAATTTGCGAAAAATTAGGATAGCTAAAATTAAATATTTGAATTCACGTTTTTTTTTTAATGTTATTGTTCATATGGATATTCATATCATTGTTCATATGCATATGCATTAAATAAAAGAAAAGAACCGGGAAGGGGCCGGTTTAATTGAAAAACTGTGATAGCCGGTATAGGCTAGAAATAAAAGGAACACTATGACAGCCGGTATATGCTGAAAATGAATTTCGTGGCAGCCGGGACAAGCTGTAAAGAAAAGAATCGGGAAGGCAACCGGTCTAAATGAGAATGAAAGAACTGGGAAGGCAGTCGGGCTAAGATAATAAAAACATGTCGACATGTGGGAAAACGTTCCCATAATAATAATTCATGCATTGCATCTGTTTTAATTATTGCTTGAATTATTGAAATGCCGATGTGTGGTGTGTTATTGTAAATTTATTTATAGATGGATGAGTCTCACAGAGAGACAGTTATGGTGATAAGAACCATCTAAATTATAGACTTTATGATGTGAACCTCATTGCAAGGTAATTATGAGAGGATTGATGGTCTTGAGGTCAACCATTAAATACAAGAAAGAGATTGATAAAGAATGGATCTTATGATATGTGCAGTGATAGTACAATTCTATTATGAAGTTGTGTGAGATATAATTGATTTAATATTGAAATACCAACTATACAAATTGAGTACTTCTAGTAAATTTAATTCACTGAGCTTATGAAGCTCACCCTTTATTGTACAATGATTTCAGGTAGCAAGCAGGACAATTAGTTTGGTGAGTTGAGGTTCAGGCGAAATCATTTTCTGTAAACCACGTACGTGTCAACATCCTCAAACTAGTGAGGAAATGAGATATAAAAATTTATTTGTAAATATTCATACATTTTATATTGTATATTATATTTAAGTTAATATCAGATTATGTATCTCCCTTGTTGAGGGTTGAGGATTGATATAAAAGAAGTTCTATTATTTTATTTTTGTTGTTGCATATATGTGTCGTGCTGGGATTTTCAAAATGTGACGACACTGTCTCGGGGGTGGCCAACTTGGGACGAGTCGTTACAGTTTCGCCACTCCTTGCTCGGTGGTTTTCCATTCAGTTTCTAGCACCTCTCAGCATCCCAAATTTCCTTCGCCGTGGATAAGAACATGCAGGTGTCGCTGATTTTAGGAGTCATGGAATTCCATAACCAAGACATAATTATGGAATCTGTTTCATCCCACGCTACAAATTTGGGATCTCCCTCCTTCAGTCCTATGCCCAAAAAATGACTTATTTTTCCCTTGCCCTTCAAATACATGCGGATAAATTGGGACCACTTCAAATAATTCTTCCCATTATGCCTGTATGCTGCTTGAATATTCTGCAGATCACCTGAAGTCGAATGATTGAGAACTTTTGTGGGCAGGGTGGTGTTTTCAGCCATGGTGGGTTAATGATGGAGAAGAAGGCAAGATTAGAGGGAAGAAAAAATTGGTGATAAAGGCCAGAGGTATGGTCGGCTATGAGGGCCAAAACAAATGAAGCGATGAAGGCTTTGGAATTTCCAGAAAAAGCCATAAAGCTCTGATACCATATAAACTTTTAGAAAAATGAATATCTGATGTATTGAATATGAGGCATTTTTCGACTATATGTACATAATAATCTTAGCTAGTTACAAGGAGGTAATTGAGAGATGAGATAAATAAGAAAACTAACTCCTAGAAAATAGAAACAAAGTTATTTAGTGGGATTCTATCTTTTTCTCTAATTCCCACGATTTTGGCATTCCTATTATTAGAATATTACACGTGTAATCATTAAGTTATTTTCCAACAAGAGCCTCATTCAATCGACTGAATCAGTTATAGAATTGATCAGTATTGAAAAACACAATCATTCTATCGACTATCTGGTTTATTCAGCTGACTGTATAAGTTCATTTAGTCAATTGGTTTATTCAGCTGACTGTATTAGAATATTACACGTGTAACCATTAAGTTATTTTCCAACAAGAGCCTTATTCAATCGACTGAATCAGTTATAGAATTGATCAGTATTGAAAAACACAATCATTCTGTCGACTATATGGTTTATTCAGCTGACTGTATAAGTTCATTTAATCAACTGGATAAATGTTAAGTTGACTTAATGAGAGGCACAGAGTTAGAGGTTTTTACGGCAAGGCATTCAGTCAACTTAATAGATGATTCAGTCGACTAAATCAATCATTTTTCAGAAGAAAAAAATTGAACTTTAAATTTGAAAATTTGCAAGCATATATTTCTCTATGCCATCATTGAGTGAGGGAAATATCAAATAAGAGTCAACACTCATTCACTCAATGGAACATTCTCAGAAGTGATGAAAGTATAGATTTACGAAGACAATTGATTGTCTCGATTTGGTAGTCGATTGTGGAAACTGATTTTAGTATAAAACTTATTTTTAGAAGATCATTAAATCAAGTTTTACAATTATATCAAATGTTAATACAAAGCTTGATTTATTATAATTTAGATCAAATTTAAAAATGTAGGAAATCAATTATTCAAGTGTAAGATTTTTAATTCTTTTACTAAAACAAAGCTCCTTTGAGTAGATGGCAAAATCTTACTCAAGCAATTTATTTTGGTAGATTATTTCTCATTTAAATCACTTTGCTTTGATGTTAGATGACTAATAACACATTTCTCAATATATCAAGATTCATAGTTCATCACAAAATAACATCAAATACGTGGCTTTTAAAAGTGCATAAGTTTTTTAAAATCTTTAATTTTTTCTCTTTCTAATATCAACAATAATCAAGATACATTTTATACATTTTTGAAATACTAAGCATATTGTTTTATTTTAAATAATAAATTCAAAAAGTAGTTTCTTAAGTTCATTTTTTTTAAACATGTAAATTTAAATGCAACACAATATATATAAAAATGTAAAGCAATACAAAATAAATAAACTCTAACAAAGTAAGCTTATCCTTTATCAACCAAAATCATTTTAGGTCCATTAAGATTTACCGTAAATGGAATTGTATCCTTAACATCACTTACCATTTTTCTTCTAATTTTGTTATTTGTTTTCAAATGGCAGTTATATACATGACGAAAATTAGAAGTGATAAATGAATTTCTTGATATAGTTTTTATAGCAATGTGATTTTTCTTAAATCTTTGTTTCTTTAAGAGATTATTCACTTTGTTATAATTTCTCTTTTGTTTCTCTATCTTTTCTTTATTTTGTACAAAATTTATTTCTGTCTTCTCCAAAGACTCAAACTCATTTTCTTCTTCAAATTTAACATTTGATATTTTATTATTCTCAAAATCAAGAGATAGTTTAGATGTTACATCGTCTTTTTCCATTAAGCAAGAATTTGCCATTTTGATATTGTAGTTTTCCTTTTCATTTCCATCTTCACTACAAGTTGCAACATTCTTCTTCGAATTTCTCCCCATATTGCATTGTATGGAGTCAAGTTTCTTAGACATTGAAGCATATTGATGGACTTCTTTTTCTTTCGATCTAGTTTCTCCATCTTCCTCTTCATCATCTCCATCATGATTAATATCTTTAATTTCTATATGAGGCGAGGATATAGTGGAATCATCCTCTTTGTTAGCTTTCATGCTCCTTGAGGGATTCCACAAGCTCTTCTAAGTTTTCACTTGTAAAATGTTTTGTCAAAATAAATTTCCATTGATTTGACAGAGATCTAAGAAATATTCTCACAAGTTCAAGGTTAGAATAAATTTTGCCCATAAAAGATAAAGTTTTAACAAGCATGGTAAAACGAGTTTGCAAATAAAAAAATTGATTCATTTTCATTCATTTTAAAATGCTCCAAGTCATGAACAAGACTTTTTCAATTGAAATTATTTTCTTGCTCATTTTCTCCATGTATAACCTCCAATAAATCCCAAATTTCTTTTGCGGTCTTACATGAGGAAATTTGATCAATTTCGTTTTGATCAAGATAATTATAAAGCATGTTCATAACTTTAGCATTTAATTGAATGAATTTACTATCATTTGCATCAAGATCGGTTTTATTTTCAAGAATGAAATACCAAGCATAATAATCATAAGATAGACTAAAATATGAGAGAGGAAGTACTATTTTTCCTTTTATCATCCACAGCAAAAATTGTTGCCTAACCGTCAACCGTGAAAGATATATAGTACAAAACATTTTACACCATTAGATAAAAAAGATATTTCTCTTTTTCTCTCTCTTCTCATGTCATTCGATGGTGAAACAAAACTTTGTGCCATTTATCTTTTATGGACTAATGGATATAAGCTAAGCAAAAACATCTCCTTTATAAAGTTTTTTATATTGAGGTGATGCAATATACAAATATTACAATATGATCTTATTACAATAATAAAAATACGGAAGCACATGCACAATATTATCACAACCCAGTCCACAATATTATCACAACCCATCTAAAGTGAAAAAAATAACCGATATATAAATCGGATAAATAATCCACACATAGTGAGTATCGAACTTGAAATCTTATAGTCCTAGTTTCCTAAGGTCTCAACCTTATCCATTAGTGCAAAACCTTATCTGCAATAATATTATTTAAGTTATATAACCAAATAAAAGATAAAAAAATGGAAAATAGTAGTTTATAAAGTAATTTTTGTCATTTAAGGAATATTGCTTGCTATGGCAATGTCATCACCCTTACTAAATTTGATCATTAATATAATATCTAACTAAATTTTGAGCAATTTTCTTATTAAATCTTTATTTAATATAATATATATATATATATATATATATATAGGCGGACGTTAGCATAAGTAGTGCCCATCATGTGAAAGCTGGCTATAAAAAAGGCAAAGAAAAGCACACATAATTGAAAACACTTCATTTTATTTCTTCTTTTTGCTACGGTGAATAAAGTGTTTCTCTGGTGCTATATATATATATATATATATATATATATATATATATATATATATATATATATATATATATATATATTATTTTAAATAAAGATTTAATAAAGATTGTGAATGGACTGAGCAGCGATAAAATTCTTGATGTCCATTGTAAATCAAGAGACGATGATCTTGGCTTACAACACTTAACTCCCAAACAAGAATATCAGTTTGGGTTTAAAAGCAATTATTGGGGGACTACGCTTTTCTTCTGTAACCTGTGGTATTGGGACTTCCATGCCGTTTTTGATGTGTATGTGGATAAAGAAATATTCTTAAAAGAATGTGGTGACGACAAGTGGTGCATCTGGGAAGCAAGAGATGATGGTGTTTACCAGTATAACACTGTAAGCCAAGGATATATATTCAGGCACAAATGGGAAAAAACCAAAAGCAAATAATAGACATTCATCAGATTTTTTATGGTTAGGAAACCATCAAAAGCAAAAAACAGGATGTTGTTTAGTGTCCGTCGCTTTCTTTCTTTCTGCTTTTAGCAGCTTTTATATAATTTCTTCTTTGCTATTAATAAGGCTCTTCTATTTACCAATCTAAAAAATATCGATTGTTACTACTCCTTTTATTTTGATCTCTTATTAATTTCCTTTTAAGATTTTTAATTAATCATAAATGATATATGTACAAAAAAAAAGAAAAAATTTAATCACATTTTAATTAAAAAAACAACCATTTAAAACTAATAATTTTCTGCTTATTCGGAAAGTGATTCATAAAATTATTGGAGTATACTTGTACTCATCGATTTTTTCTTCTTCTCAAGTGAAATTAATCTATGTTTCCAGTACCGCAATTTTTTTACACATTCATGTGGAAATCGTATCAGAAAAGTGTTATAATGAATCTCACATGATTATGAAATAAAAGTGAAACACATGCACCCGATGTACTAAAAACTTACGGGATTGAAAGCGTCGGGTAAAAAATATATGAAACATCACACAAACAAAATTACCATTTTTTTATTACCTATCACGTACTAACATGTTATTCTAGCATTTCCCATAAAAAAAAATGTTATTCTAGAAATTATTATTTAATTTGCACTAAACCATTATATGCACTCACGGTAAATTTTGAAAATATTACGGAATATCAAAGTGAAAATAGTATTTGGATAAAGGAAAATTGCACGGACGATACTCAATATACACAATCAACTTCGGCTTTCAAAAAGATATCAATAATAACTTATTTTTCTATTGGTCTATATAATTATTAATAACCTAAAGAAGTAATGTCTCGATTTAATAATATAGTTTAATGTATTTTAAGTTGAAAATAACACACCTTTCAATTTTAGCGGAAGAGTATAGGAATAACAAAATAAAAAAATAAAATAAGAAGAAAGAATAACTTGTAACCAATCCATTTATTGTCCAAATATTAAACCTTCTGGCTGCCTCAACCTTTTGACTACTTCAACCTTTTGGCTACTCATTGATTGTGGTAACTAATGTATAGAATTCGGACGGACTGGTGGGTGTCAAATCCAACAAATAATAAAATTCTCGCTCTTAAAAAATACAAATTGTAACAGTGATGAGCAAGGTCGTATTCACAGGGATTGAGTAGATTTATTTTAATGAAAATTAAAACAAAGAAAAAAAGGGGGTTTGAAATTTCAAAGTGAAATAAAAGAGAAAGCAATTATAATCAACTAAAAACTAAGGAGAAATCAATATCAGGCAAATATCCAACCAAATGTATTATTTCAGAATTGGTTCAGAGAATTGATCACATATACGAGGATAAAATCTTCTATTCTTCACTAAATTGGTTATGGTTATTAACAAGCTCTAACAACCTATCTCTCCTTACTTTCTTAATGACTAAAACAAGCTATTTGATTACTTCCCTTGTTAATAAACCACCCTAAACAAGCTCTTAGGATTTAATCTATCGACAACATTAATAAATAGAGAGACTACCAATTCTAGCCAACAAATACACGAGATCGATTCATTTAGACTAGGTTATATATCTTCATAACATAAATCGAAAATCTCTCTATAATCAACTATGTATTTTACCACTAATATTAGAACAATTAAACAATTACGGATTTAAAGTTCTAAATGGAAATTTATTAACCTGATAATTGAACAACGGGCCCTTTGCATCAATCAATCAAGGCAATAATTTTTAATAAATATAAAAGATATATAAATAGTGAAGAAATAAAATAGCAATGAAAATTATTCATATCTCACAATTCTTGAAGAACCAAAACTTCAATTATCCTTCAGCTGGAAGAAAAGTATTTAGCTACTCATAATTAAAAGAACACCTAAAGAAAAGAGAAGAGGAATTTTTCTTGTGAATAATCTGTGTATGGGGCTGCAAGCCATCTCTTCTATTAGGGTTTCTCCCTTCCCTTTATATAGGCTCCAAAGTCTTCAATTTAAATTTCCTTTTTTAAACAAGAGAAAGAGTCTCTTGACGATAGGACACTACAGTTTAAATTTGGATCTTTCCCTTCTTCTAAACCTTAATATGGAGTCTTGGCAAATACTTTCCTAAAGATAAGAATGGGTAACTAAATCTTTTCAGCTATCATACATATCTTTTTTTCTCCAAGAAATTCGTAACCCTAGGTCAGATCCTCGGATCCAGTAAGGTGCGCTCACGCTTTATCTGCTGACTGCTTCTGTGAACATTCTAGGAAAACAGGACGTGCCCATACTTTAAGCAAAAACCGCTTCTGGAATGTATATCTTTTTGAGCTCCGATTTTTCCTTTCCAAATCTCTTGATTTTGAATTCAATTTGATTTAACTCCTCAATCTATTCCACAAAATACGAAACATAATCAAAATCCAAGATTTAAGCATTTATAACCAATAAAACATGAGGAAATATAACAAACATATAGATATTATGAATTTTTATCAAATTCCCCCACATTTAAACAATGCTTGTCCTCAAGCATACAATAGCTCAAGTTCGCAACCTTTTCTCATCATCGTTCCTTTTTATACCTTTACTCATCCTTTATAATCCAAATTATCATGCCTTAAAGATTTAAATCTAAAGACAAATAAGAAACAAACAATTTCATAGAGTAAATTCTTATAAACCACTTCCATGAACAATCACCTCAATGATCTTCTCGAAATCAAAATGCAATAGGATCTAACACCCTCTCATTGGATTCACCCAATAGGCTCAAAGTGTTTAGGGTATCAATGAACTCTCAAGTCAAAACACAGAAGATCGTTACCATAAGTTTGCTAATATATCACATCTTTATCATCAATGGATTGAATTGAATGCAAAGAATCTAAGGGTCTTAAATGGGTTGTAACGGGGCTTAGGTAAGGTGTGGCAAGAAGGAATTTTTAGGTACTTTTATCAAAGGAATTATACCAACTTCTCCACGCAAAGCACAATTCAATAACATCAAACGTTTTCTTCAATCAATTCACTTCCAAACAATTGAAATTGCACAACTTTTCTCTCTTTCTGGCCGCCTATTTGTTTTTTTTTTTTCTCTTTCTGACTGCCTATTTTTTTTTTTTTTAAATAGTGAAAAACCAAGGCACTTGTAACTTGAATCACTTTATTCCCAACATCTTTCAATCCTTTCGAAGATAATTTGAAGCTTCATGTGAACAAGCTAGTACGATCCTTCAATTCAAGGTTCAAAAGAGGGAAATAGACAAAATAATGGGTTGACATTGCTTATACCATGGTTAACGTCCAACAAAAAGGCCAAGGTTCAAAATTGGCTTTCTAAGGTAAAAATCAAGGTAGGCTTTTTAAGAAAGCTAAATGGCTCCACCTAAATGCCCTTATTAATTCAATGCATCCAATTCAACAATGTAGTCTACTAACATGCAAAACAAAGCAAGTTCTAGAAAAATCAACTATGTATAACAATCACTCAACTAAGAAAATGGAGCATAATATAATATGAATGCTCATTGGCTCAAAAGCGCACAAAAAGGGTCATGTGCATTAGATCCCACACATTTTTCATTCAATCAATCATCAAGAGCAATTAATCACTGTGTTGTAAATAAGAATTCAACCATTCATGTTAATCCATTATTACACCTCAATTTATCTCAATAATTCACAATAATCCAGATCATTTAAGACTAGCATCGACAGAATCTAGAATTTAGAAGAGAAGGATCACAAACAAGAACTAAAGTATCACTTGGATTTTTGAAAATTTTCTTGAAAAATGACGCAAAAATTGATCAAAATGGAGCTAAAAGTGAAGTTCAAAGTAAAATCAAATTCATATGTCAAAGACCCTCCCCCACACTTAATCCATACATTGTCCTCAATGTATCAAAAATAGATGCTCAAAAACTATAAAAGAACAAGAGTAAGTAGAAAACTCCCCTGAAAATATTGAGCATCAACCAAGATATTAGTCACGTGCTTGGGGGTGAAGGTGGTGTGAATCCTATGTAAGCAAGGAAAACTGTCATGTTTCTGTCCAATCTGGCAACTTGGAGGGTTGAGCAGCTGGGTGAAGGAGGCGAGTTGTATTCAAAGATTTCTTCTGGTTTGTTGTCCAATTCCAGGATTCAAGATTTTCCATAAGGCGTGCCCACGGGTTACGAAAATCATCTTCTATATCCGAACTTTGTATTTCAACAATAAAAATATTTTTCCTAGAAATCAGCTGATCATGAAAGGCTTTGGTCTTTTCTTTGTATATTCTCGAGTCTGACTCCAATACAACCTGAAAACAAGAAAATAACTAATTTAAAACAATAAAAACTTAACTAAAAGACAAACATAACGAAAATAAACACACAAAACAATATCAAATTCAAGAAACATAAAAGCAAAATGTTAGTTCTAATTTATAGTCTTTAGCTTGACTTCCCGATTTATGGGTCTTAGAGAATGGTTGTGGATGATTGAGGGTCAAACATCCCCATGATGTAGTGCGTCAATCTGTGCCCATTGACCTTGAACGTCTCCTTGTTTTTCTTGTGTTGTATTTCAACGGCACCAAAAGGTGATACATTTATCACGATGTATGGTCCAGTCCACTGAGATTTCAGCTTTCCCAGAAATATGTGCCTTTTTAGGACTTCCAGCAACCGTTCTTCCATTTTACCTGTCAACAAAGAAGATATTATAATAGGAAAATTATTTTTCTCTAAATAAGCAAATTTCAAATGAGCAAGTAAAGTTTTCAATTCAGTTATTATTATTTGTTCTTCTGGCACTTCTTTTCCCATTTCAGACTCAAAGTTCCTTGCTTCTTCTTGGATGACGAGTTCTTCAGTGGTAGCAGTTCCTGATTCCATGATGCATTTCTTTAAAGTATCTTCATTTAATGTTTTCTCCTGAAACTCCTCAATGAGGTTATTAACAATATCCACTTGAAAACAAGAAGAAGTAGATAAGCCAGAAGGGTATTTCATAATTTTATACATATCAAAAACTACTTGCTCATCATTGACTCTTAAAGTCAATTTCCCTTGTTGTACATCAATTTGGGCTCTCCCTATAGCAAGGAATGGACGTCCAAGAATAATAGGTACCTCACGATCCTCTTCCATGTCGAGAACATAAAAATCAGCAAGAAAGATCAACCCATTAACTTGTACTAAAACATCATCCAAGACTCCTTCAGGATATACATTAGATCTATCAGCAAGTTGAATAATCACACCTGTTTCTTTTAATGGACCAATATTCAAAGATGAATAAATAGAGAGAGGCATGACATTTATTGAAGCTCCTAGATCTAGCAATGCTTTCTCAATCCTAACATCACCTAGTTTGCAAGAGATAGTAAACATACCTGGGTCCTTGCATTTTGGAGGTAATTTTTCTGGAGGACGGCTGAAACATTTTCCCCCCTACTTATCTTTTCATTACCTTTCAACTTCCTCTTGTTGGTGCACAACTCCTTGAGCAATATAGCATATCAAGGCACTTGTTTAATTGCATCAAGTAAGGGAGTATTTACCTCACCCTGCGAAACGTTTCAAGAATTTCCTTCTCTTCCTCTTTTTTCTTGGATTGGTCAATTTGAGGTTGAGGAGCAACTACTTCTTTTTCAATTTCTTCTCCCCGTGCTGCCTTACTGGGTTCCTTCAACTCCTTCCCGCTTCTCAAGGTAACTGCACTAGCATTTTGTTTTGGGTTAACAAAAGTTTGTGAGGGCAATTTACCTTGAGATTCCAATCTGTTCATAGAAGATTCCAGTTGACTCATTTGATTCTCCGGTTGCTGAATGCTTATTCTTGTCTCCTATTGAAATTGCTGCGTGTTAGTTGCAAGTGATTTAACAATTTCTTCTAGAGACATACCTGAACTTGTGGAGGTTTGTTGTGGTGGTGGAGCAGGTGGTCTATGCTGAAAGTGTTGGAATTGTGGTCTTGCTCCATAGCTGAAATTGGGATGATCCCTCCATCCTGGGTTGTAAGTATTTAAATAGGGATCGTATTTCCTTTGTGGTAGGCTTGGAAATCCTCCAGCTGCATTAGCATGCTCATAGGAACCATCTCGAAGTGTAGGACACATGTCAGTTGGATGACCGATGGTAACACAAATCCCACAAGCTTTCACTTGTTGCATATTTCCTATAGCTAACTGTTGAACAATAGAAGTTAGATTGGATATTTTATTTTCAAGGGAAGATATACTTACCACATTCACCCTTATTGGAGATGTGTCCTGCCTGAATCCAAATTGTTGTGAGTTAGCGGCCATGATGGAGATCAAATCTCTAGCGTCATAAGGAGTACGAAGCATTAAAATAAATTCAATTAACACCAATCCCCGGCAACGGCACCAAAAATTTGGTGGGTGTCAAATCCAACAAATAATAAAATTCTCACTCTTGAAAAATACAAATTGTAACAGTGATGAGCAAGGTTGTATCCACAGGGATTGGGTAGATTTATTTTAATGAAAATTAAAACAAAGAAAAAAATGGGGTTTGAAATTTCAAAGTGAAATAAAAGAGAAAGCAATTATAATCAACTAAAAACTAAGGAGAAATCAATATCAGGCAAATATCCAACCAAAGGTATAATTTTAGATTTGGTTCAGAGAATTGATCTCAGATACGATGATAAAATCTTCTATTCTTCACTAAATTGGTTATGGTTATTAACAGGCTCTAACAACCTATCTCTCCTTACTTTCTCGATAACCAAAACAAGCTCTTTGATTACTTCCCTTGTTAATAAACAACCCTAAACAAGCTCTTAGGATTTAATCTATCGACAGCATTAATAATTAGAGAGACTACAAATTCTAGCCAACAAATACACAAGCTCGATTCATTTAGACTAGGTTATATATCTTCATAACATAAACCGAAAATCTCTCTGTAATCAACTATGTTATTTTAACACTAATATTAGAACAATTAAACAATTACGGATTTAAAGTTCTAAATGCAATTTATTAACCTTATAATTGAACAACGAGCCTTTTGCATCAATTAATCAAGACAATAATTTTTAATAAATATAGAAGATATATAAATAGTGAAGAAATAAAAGAGCAATGAAAATTATTCATATCTAACAATTCTTGAAGAACCAAAACTTCAATTATCCTTCAGCTAGAAGAAAAGTATTTAGCTACTCATAATTAAAAGAACACCTAAAGAAAAGAGAAGAGGAATTTTTCTTGTGAATAATCTGTGTATAGGGCTGCAAGCCATCTCCTCTATTAGTGTTTCTCCCTTCCCTTTATATAGGCTCCAAAGTCTTCATATAGGCTCCAAAGTCTTCAATTTAAATTTCCTTTTTTAAACAAGAGAAAGAGTCCCTTGACAATAGGACACTACAATTTAAATTTGTATCTTTCCCTTCTTCTAAACCTTAATAGGGAGTCTTGGCAAATACTTTCCTAAAGATAAGAATGGGTAACTAAATCTTTCCAGCTATCATACATATCCTTTTTTCTCCAAAAAATTCGTAACCCTAGGTCAGATCCTCGGATCCAGTAAGGCGCACTCACACTTTATCTGCTGACTGCTTCTATGAACATTTTGGGAAAATAGAACGTGCCCACACTTTTAGCAAAAACCGCTTCTGGAATGTATATATTTTTTAGCTCCGATTTTTCCTCTCCAAATCTCTTGATTTTGAATTCATTTTGATTTAACTCCTCAATCTATTCCACAAAATACGAAACATAATCAAAATCCAAGATTTAAGCATTTATAACCATTTAAACATGAGGAAATATAACAAACATATAGATATTATAAATTCTTATCACGGACGTTCTTGATGGGAGAACGAGTATAAATACATGGTTTGGTCCCTAGACTCGGAACTACTCATTTTCTTTCGATCATGCACTATCAAATTGGAGAGTTCTAAGAGTCTAGAAGTACCAATGTCGAGAGAATAGTAGATTGTGTAAGTGAAAAGCTTCAATGGCTGGAGGTATGTTTACGGTCCATATAATTCCGCATTTGATCTATATGCTATTTAAATTGTTTAGCATGTTCAGATTATATTTAAGTTTTACATTTGGTATCAGAGCATTGTTTGCCTATGCCTTGAAGTATTAAGTAATCTGTAAAACTTTCGTTTTATACCTGAAAAATAATTTGATTTCAAAGTTTGATTTTTGAGAATTTTTTAATGGAAAATAATGCTAGAAATCATTAGGAAATTTGATTTCTAGTATTTCTGAGTTTTAAAATCTTGTCTTGGTATCTTGGAAGCCAAGATTTAGTTGGGTTTTGAAAACGGGTCAAAAAATGACCCAGCTGAAGGTTGAAGACAACTGTTTTGAAAAATACCATTTTTTTTCCTTCTGCCATTTAGTAAAATATCTTGCAGAATCAGATTTCGGTAACTTTCCATCAATAGCTTCTGTAAATTGAAAAAATATCATTTTTCCTTCCGCCGTTTAGGAAAATATCTTGCAGTTTCAGAATTCGGTAACTTTTCAGAAATACTAACTATATATATTTAGAAGTTCAGATTTTGGCCTAATTTTATGGATTTTCATAATTTTACATATGATTTGTAATTATTTGCAAAAATAATGTTTATGAACCCTTATAAGTATTTATTTTATTTATGTGCTTAAAATTATATTGCTTTGTATGTATAATTTTATTTTTATAGTTATGCATGCAATTTAAGTTTAAATAGTTTTAGTACATAAATAATTTAATATTGGACAGTTATTTGTAATTTTTGTGATTATTATGCACAAATTAAGATTATGTATATATACTATTTATGTTAGTTCTATATATGCAATTTTGGTTAAATGCCCATATTTCACATGAATTTTTGTTTTTCAATTCATGCTTTTAGAATGAGTTTATTTTGTGCATAGAATTAAATAAAGTGCATAATATTATGTTTAATTGTGCAATTTATGTTTTATTTATGAGAATTTTATTTACATATGATAACATATTATTAAGTTTAGATATTGTTAGATTATGTAAACTTAGGTTATTCTCATAAAAATTAATTTGTGCATAACACATTAAGGTTCATAATATATTAGTATGAACAATTAAGTTAAAAATTATGAATAATTCATAAACAATTTGTAGTTGGCATAAAATAGCATGGTCTGGGACAATGCTCTATCTAAGGATTCTGGTTTTTAATGATGCTTTGTCCCAACTAATTATCCTGGGAGCACTCTTAGTGATTGCCTATTATGTTACTGCGTAATTGTTCTTAGGCATTAAGTAGAGCCTAAAATATAGTAAATATAAATGTCTAGTGAACCATATAATTTTAAATATTTAAAAAGTAGCCACAACATCTTTAATTATATAAAAATTATATATTAAGTGGATTAGAATCACATAATGGACATTAATTGTAATTAATTATATAAATATAATGATTTTACCCCACAGGGATCTTTTTATGTTTATATAATTAATTAGGATAATATATTAAAATTAGTTTTTCTTAATTTACCCGCAGGAGTTAGGAAGAATTAATTTAATAGTTTTATCATAAAGTTTAAAGATAGAAAACCATCAAACTATAATCATAATATACATTATGAATTTAGTAAAAATAGTTTGATAAAATCTATCATAAAATATAAAGAATCTTATTGAATTAAAAATTTAGCCCATAGATAATTTTTAATGAAAATTAGATTCAATTTCAGCATGTTTTTACATTGGTAAAACATGCAATTTAGAGTATTAGACTTCAAATCTTGATAGAAGCTTTTGGACTTTTATGCAGTTTCTCAACCAACTAGTTTTTCTGATATACGTTGTGACATACCCGAACTTAGGGGAGATAACTATAAGGTATGGAAGGAAAGGATTCTCCTCCATCTAAGGTGGATGGACATAGATTATGCTATTAGGAAGGACAAACCACTTGCAATCGTCGATAACAACACTCCAGCTGCGGCCACACTATATGAGCGATGGGAGCGATCCAACTAGATCAGTGTTATGTTTATCAAGACTAAGATAACTGCTGATACACATGGTTCTCTCGACTAGCATGAGAAAGTCTGTGATTTACTGAAAGCCATTGATGATCAATTTGTCACTTCAGAAAAGGCATTGGCGAGCACCCTGATAATGAAATTATCATCCTTCAGACTCACCAACGTAAAATGTGTGGACGAGCACATAATGCAAATTCGTGACATTATAGCTCAACTTAAGAAACTCGAGGTTGATATGTCGGAGTCTTTCCTGGTGCACTACATTCTGAACACCCTTCCAACTAAGTACGGGCCTTTCAAAATCTCGTACAACACACATAAAGACAAATGGTCAATCAATGAATTAATGACCATGTGTGTTAATGAAGAAGAGAGACTTGTGATGGAACTGGGAGAAAGTGCAATGCTGGCTACTACCCGTGGGAAGGACAAATCTAAAGCTATCAAATCTCAAGTCAATCAAAAATCTAATCAGAAGGGGAAAGGAAAAATACCACCTCAAGCTAATATCAAGAAAGAAGAAAAGTGTCTCTTTTGTAAAAAGAAGGGACATATGAAGAAGCAATGCATCAAATTCAAAAAATGGCTTGAGAAGAAAGGTAATCAAACCTCTTTTGTTTGTTATGAATCTAACATGGTTAATGTTAATATTAACACCTGGTGGATTGATTATGGATCTACAATCCATATTGCAAACTCCTTGCAGGGTATGCAAAACCTAAGGAAGCTAGTGGGAAGTGAGCAAAGCATCTTATCAGGTAACAAGATGGGCTCACATGTGGAGGCGATTGGAACTTACGTTTTAACCTTAAGTAGTGACTTTATTTTAAAATTAGAAAGGACCTTTTATGTACCAAGTTTCTCACGAAACTTGATATCTGTTTCCAGACTTGTACCATTTGGATATTCCTTTAATTTTCAAGACATATCTTTTAGTTTATTTTATAAAACTGATTGTATTGGGAATGGTATTTTGTCTGATGGTCTTTATCATCTTTATTTGCAAAATGATGCCACTTATAGTTCAATGCATGTTTAAACTGGCGTTAAAATGTGTAATATTAACGAGGACTCCTCTATATTATGGCATCGGAGATTAGAACATATCTCCATAGAGAGAATTAAGAGATTAGTGAATGAAGAGGTACTTAGTACTTTAGATTATACTGATTTTGAGACTTGTGTGGAGTACATTAAGGGAAAGTAGACCAATAAGTCCAAGAAAGGTGCTTATAGGAGTTCAGACATATTAAAAATCATTCATACTGATATATGTTGTCCAGATATGGACGCACATGGTCAAAAACATTTCGTCACTTTTATCGATGATTACTCACGATATATGTATATCTATTTACTTCATAAGAAGAATGAAGCATTGGATGCCTTCAAAGTCTTTAAGGCTGAAGTTGAGAACCAATGCGGAAAGTAAATACAAATTGTGAGATCCAATAGAGGTGGAGAATATTATGGTAGATGCACAGAAAGTGGACAAGCACCTTGTATTTTTGCCAAGTTTCTTCAAGAACATGGGATTGTTGCCCATTACACTATGCTTGATTCCCAGGACCAGAATGGTGTTGCAGAAAGAAGAAACCGAACATTGATGGACATGATGCGAAGTATGCTTAGCAACTCCAACCTTCCTACATCCTTGTAGATTGAAGCACTAAAGACGGCTGCGTATATATTAAACCGAGTTCCAACCAAGGCTGTTCCCAAGACACCATTTGAATTATAGAAAGGTTGAAAACCAAGTTTACGACATATGCGCGTTTGGGGATGTCCGTCTGAGGTGAGGATATATAACCCACAAGAGACGAAACTGGATCCGAGGACTATTAGTGGGTATTTTGTTGGATATGCCGAAAGGTCCAAGGGTTACAGGTTTTATTATCCAACTCATACTACTAGGATTATGGAATCAAGAAACACTAAGTTTCTAGAGAATGACATGATCAGTGGGAGAGATTGGTTCAGGAACTTAGTTCCTGCACATGATCATACAGAACCTGCACATGATCATACAGAATCTCAACCTTCTTCATCAAATGACAGATTGGTTATAGTTCATAGCACACCTCAAATACAAGCTCGTGTTGACCAATCAATCATTGAGGTTCCACAAGCTGTTGACAACATTCTAATAGATCAAGCAGTTCATGAAATACCACAAGTAACGGAGTCTGGGATCTTGTAGAGTTGCCTAATGGGGAGAAGGCCATTGGTTGCAAATAGGTCTTTAAGACCAAGAAAGATTCATTAGGCAACATTGAGAGATAAAAAGTGAGACTCGTTGTTAAAGGATTTACTCAAAAAGAAAGAATTGATTATACGCAGACTTTCTCTCCTGTATCTAAGAAAGATTCTCTTCGTATTATTTTAACATTAGTTGCTCATTTTGACCTTGAACTGCAACAAATAGATATGAAAACCGCATTTCTTAATGGAGATCTGGAGGAAGAGGTTTATATGAAACAACCTGAAGGTTTCTCCTCTAATGATGGTGAGCATTTGGTTTGCAAGCTTGAGAAATCCATATACAGTTTAAAAGAAGCCTCCTGTCAATGGTATTTTAAATTCCGTGAAGTAATTTCTTCATTCGATTTTATTGAAAGCCCCATGGATCAATGTATATACCAGAAGGTCAATGGGAGTAAAATTTGTTTTCTTGTTTTATATGTGGATGATATTTTACTTGCAACCAATGATAAGGGCTTGCTGCATGAGGTGAAACAATTTCTCTCTAAAAATTTTGATATGAAAGATATGAGTGAGGCATCTTATATTATTGGCATTAAGATCCATAGAGATAGACCTCGAGGTGTTTTAAGTCTATTACAAGAAACCTATATCAACAAAGTTTTAGAGAGATTTCAAATGAAAGATTTTTCACCAAGTGTAGCTCCCATTGTGAAGGGTGATAGGTTCAATTTGAGCCAATGCCCCAAGAATGATTTTGAGATGGAATCCATGAAGAACATTTCATATGCTTCTATAGTCGAAAGCCTTATGTATGCTCAGGTTTGCACTAAACCTGACATTGTATTTGCTGTAGGAATGTTAGGGCGATATCAGAGTAACCCAGGTATAGACCACTGGAGAGCTGCAAAGAAAGTAATGAGGTACCTTCAAGGAACTAAAGACTACAAGCTTATATATAGACAGACGGACAATCTGGATGTGATTGGCTACTCTGATTTAGACTTTGCTGGCTGTGTTGATTCACGTAAATCAACATCAGGGTACATTTTTCGGATGGCTAGTGGATTTGTTTCTTGGATAAGTGTCAAGCAGACATTGACTACTACTTCTACTATGGAAGCCGAGTTCCTCTCCTGTTTTGAGGCAACATCACATGGTGTATGGCTTAGGAGTTTCATTTTGGGGCTTAGAGTCATGGACTCTATATCTAGGCTATTGAGAATTTTCTGCAACAATTCAGCTGCTATCTTTATGGCTAAGAACAATAAAAGTCGAAGTCGAAGTAAACACATCAACATTAAGTATTTAGCCATAAAAGAACGTGTAAAAGAAAAAAAAGTGGTCATTGAACACATTAGCACTGAATTGTTGATCGCTGATCCTTTGACTAAGGGCATGCCACCTCTGAAATTCAAGAATCATGTAGAGAAAATGGGACTTGGTTCCATTTTGTAATTGTATACATACAGTTTATTAATGAAACTATTATATATTTTGATGTTTTCTTATATTCATGTGCACCTTAATTTCTTTGAGAAAATTCATCTGTATAGGACCAAGAATAAACATAAGGTTTATTCATTAAGAAACGTTGCCACATGAAGAATAATACTTGAGGAACTAAATGCACTATAATACATGGAAGGTAATACTCACTCTTAGAGGACTTATCGCCATGATTCATGTATTTACTTCTTAAAATATAATCAACGGGATTAAGTTAGGTTAAACGTATGGACCAAGTGGGAGAATGTAACCAATCCATTTATGGTCCAAACATTCAACCTTTTGACTGCCTCAATCTTTTGGCTACCCATTGATTGTGGTAACTAATGTATGGAATACGGACGAACATTCTTGATAGGAGAACGAGTATAAATACATGGTTTGGTACCTAGACTCGAAGCTACTCATTTTCTTTCGATCATGCACCATCAAATTGGAGAGTTATAAGAGTCTAAAAGTACCAATACCGAGAGAATAGTAGATTGTGTAAGTGAAAAGCTTCAATGGCCGGAGGTATGTTTACTGTCCATATAATTCCGCATTTGATCTATATACTATTTAAATTGTTTAGCATGTTTAGATTATATTTAAGTTTTATATGTGGAGCAATATTTCAACTGTAATTGATGTAAGAGGTAAAAGGTTGGGATGATGGCAATTCAAATTTGGAATCTTCAAAATCACTATATTCAAATTTTATTTTTTACCAACTTTTTGAAGGCCAAAGACACTTATAGAGTGATTAAGGCCAAAGTCATGAAATCATAAGGTCTAAGATTTAATTCTCACTAATTTATAGGTTATTGTCAACTTATATAGTAATTATTTTTCTCACTTATATAGATAAAGTATTAGTATTGTCGATTGTTTATAAGAAAGTATTGTATGTGGGTTTATATCGTAACCAAAACCACATATCATAGTACTTGTATAGCATTACTTAACTGTCGTCCTATGGCTCGAGAGGTGTGGTACTTTGTGTTTTTGTATGAGAGTCTCAAACGATGTCAACATATTGACCTTTTGGAGTGGTTTGGGTTGTCAGTGATTTAAAGAAAAATTAGAATTACTAGACTGCGATTATTTTGGCTTGGCTAATTTGTATATGTTTCTTCTATATAAAGCAAAATTGTGTTTCTTTTTGTTTTAAAAAAATTGTATTTCTTTTTAAATCCATGATTCCAACCAATATCCAAAAAGAGAAGAGAAAAGAATAAAAATCAATTATATATTTTAAGATTGATTTTTCCTAAGAGGGTTGGGTGTCGATACAAGTTTGAAAAGGAAAGATAATTAAATAAATAAGCCAGAAGAGGAGGATTCTCTTTTTTGTAGTTTGATAATCTTCCGTAATTAATTATTGAGACTTTTTGGTTAATTGTATATGCATAGTAAATAACTAAAACTTCTTAATTTGACCATTAATATAATGTCTAACCTAATTTTGAGTAATTCTCTTTTTTAATCATGAAAGGCTACACATTTTCAATAATATATAAAGTACCATAGAAACACCCTATTCACCATACCAAAAAGAAAAAGAAGAAAAAATGAAGTGTTTTCTATTATGTGTGCTTTTCTTTGCCTTCGTTACCGCCAGCTTTCACACCACTTGTGCTACATCTCCGCCCTTTGAACCATACAATGTCAAGATAGTGGATGGATTAAGCGGCGATAAAACTCTTGACGTCCATTGTAAATCGGGAGATGATGATCTTGGTTTACATCACTTAACTCCTAAGCAAGAATACCAATTTGGGTTTAAAAGCAATTACTGGGGGACTACTCTTTTTTTCTGTAACCTGTGGTATTGGGACTTTCATGTCGTTTTTGATGTGTTTAGGGATGACGACGAATTCTTAAAGGGATGCGGTGGTAACTGGTGCATTTGGGAAGCAAGAGATGATGGTGTTTACCAGTATAACACTAAAACCAAAGAATACACATTCAAGTACAAATGGGGACCAAAAGCAAATAATATTAAATTAAGGTCATGATTAATTTTCATGGTCTGATTTTTTATGGTTTCCTTGGTTGAAATCAGGGGTGTCATTTGCTCTTGGTTTCTTTCTCTCTCTCTTTTTTTCTGATTTTAGCAGCTTGTATGCTTCAGCTGCTGTTATTATCTTTTCTACTATCAATAAAGCTCTTCTGTTTGCCCATCTAAAGATTCTCTATTAGTTTTCTTTTTTATTTTGATTTCTTCTTAATTTTCTTTTAAGATTTTTAATTAATCATGAATGATGCACAAAAAACAAAACAAATTAATCTGATTTTAATTGAAAAAGAAAAACCAATTAGAACTAACAATTTTTTGCTTACTCGAAAGGTGATTCAAAAAATTATGGGAGTATATTTGCACTCATCATTTTTTTTCTTGTTTTACATTCATATTAGAAAAGTGTTATAATGATTCTCACGTGAATACGAAATAAAGGTGAAATATATGCACCCGATGTACTAAAAATTTACGAGATAAAATATATATAACACATTACACAAACAAAATTACCATTTTTTTTTACTACCTATCACTAATATGTTATTCTAGCATTTCCCATAGAAAATATTATTCTGGTAAATTATTTAATTTGCACTAAAATATTAATAGTCATGGTGATTTTAAGTGAAAATAGCATTTGGATAATGGAAAATTTCATTGACGGTACTGAAATGAAAGATATAAGAAAATGGAAAATATGATTTGATTACAAAAATAAGCATACAAAAGCACAAGTACAATACTATCACAACCTAGTCCACAATATTTTCACAATCCATTTAAGATGAGAGAAATAACCGATATATAAATTGGACAAATAATTCACACATAATGAGAATCAAATTTCAAATCTTATAATTCTAGGACCTCAACCTTGATCATTAGTGCAAAACCTTATCAGCCTTCATGAAATTATTTTAAGCAATACTACATTGTCATTACTACTCATGCCTGGGAAATAATAATATTTCTTAAAATGGCTAAGTTATATAACCAAATGAAAGATAAAAAAAATGGAAAATAGTAGTTTATAAAGTAATTTTTGTCATATAAGGAATATTGCTTGCTATGGCAATGTCATCACCTTTAATAAATAACTTTATCGCTTTGTTTTTCTATATATCTTTATTAGTACTCTCTTTAATTATATATTTTTTGCATTATTTAGGTCTGACTTTTGGTGGTTTCTTTCCTTAGAAATCTCTATTAGTGCTCGTTTCTTTTGATTTCTTCTTGCCCTTTAAGATTTTTAATTAAAACGAATCAATCAAATTTTAGTTGAAAGGATGGAACAACCAATTAAAACTATTTAATTACATAAACCAGAAAAAAGGAGATTCTCTTTATCTAGTCTCATAACGTTCGGTTTTGATCACATAATTAATTTTTGAGAATTTTTGGTTAATTGGATGTAACAGACCATGAGTTACTAAACCTTCTTAATTTGATCATTAATATAATATCTAACTTAATTTTGAGTAATTTTCTTATTAAACCTTTATTTAATAATATATATTATACCAGAGAAACACCTTATTCACCGTACCGAAGAAATAAAATGGAGTGTTTTCAATTATGTGTTCTTTTCTTTGCCTTTGTTATAGCCAGCATTAACATGATGGGCACTACTTATGCTTAGCTCCTCCCATCTCATGTCAAGATGGTGAATGGACTGAGCGGCGATAAAATTCTTTACGTCCAATGTAAATCGAGAGACGATGATCTGGCTTACAACACTTAACTCCCAAGCAAGAATATCAATTTGGGTTTAAAAACAATTATTGGGGAACTACGCTTTTTTTCTTTAACTTCTGGTATTGGGACTTCCATACCGTTTTAGATGTGTATAAGGATAACGAAGAATTCTTAAAAGAATGTGGTGACGACAACTGGTGCATCTGGGAAGCAAGAGATGATGGTGTTTACCAGTATAACACTGTAAGCCAAGGATATACATTCAGGCACAAATAGGAAAAAACCAAAAGCAAATAATATGCATTCACCAGATTTTTTATGGTTTCCTTCGTTGAAGTCAAGAATGTCGTTTACTCTTCGTTGCTTTCTATCTTTCTGCTATTACTAAAGCTCTTCTGTTTGCCAATCTAAAAAATTTCGATTGGTGCTACTCCTTTTATTTTGATTTCCTATTAATTTCCTTTAAAGATTTTTAATTAATCATGAACGATATGTGCACAAAAAAAACAATTTAAACAAATTTTAATTAAAAAAACAACCAATTAAAACTAATAATTTTTTTCTTGTTGGGAAGGTGATTCATAAAATTCTTAGAGTACATTTGACCTCATCGATATTTTTTTCTCAAATTATTTTATGTTTTCAGTACTATATTTTTTACGTGTTCATGTGCAATTCATGTTAAAAATGTGTTATAATGATTCTCTCATGATTATAAAATAAAAGCGAAATATATGTACTTGATGTACTAAAAACTTACTGGATTGATAGCATAGGGTAAAAAATATTTAAAACATCACACAAACGAAATTAACATTTTTTTATTACCTATCACGTACTAATATGTTACTCTAGCATTTTCCATAAAAATGTTATTCTAGAAAATATTGTTTAATTTGCACTAAACCATTAATACCTACTCACGGTAATTTTTGAAAACATTATGGAATATCAAAGTGAAAATAGTATTTGGATAAAGGAAAATTGCAACGATACCGAATACACACAAGCAACTTCGGTTTTGAAGAAGGTATCAATAATAACTTATTTTTCTATTGCTCCATATAATTATTAAATAACCTAAAGAAGTAGTGTCTCGATTTAATAATATAGTTTAATGTATTTCAAATTGAAAATAATGTACCTTTCAATTTTAGCGGAATAACGAAACAAAACAAAAAATAAGAAGAAAAAATACCTATGTGGAGCAATATTTCAACTGTAATTGATGTAAGAGCGTAAATGGTTGGGATGATAGCAATTCAAATTTGGAATCTCCGAAATCGCTATATGCAAATTTTATTTTTTACTAACTTTTTGAAGGCCAATGACACATGTAGAATGATTGAGGCTAAGGTCATGAAATCGTAGAGTCTAAGCTTTAACTCTCACTAATTTATTGGTTATTGTCAATTTATATAATATTATTTTTCTCACTTTAGATAAATAAAATATTAGTATCGTCGACTGGTTATGAGAGAGTATTGCACGTGGGTTTATATTGTAACCAAAACAACATATCATTGTACTTGTATAGCATCATTTAACTATCGTCCTATGATTCGAGAAGTGTGGTACTTTGTGTTTTCGTATGAGTCTCATACGATGTTGACGTATTGGCCTTTTGGACTGGTTTCATGAAGAGGGTTGTCAGTGAGGAAAAGAAAAATTAGAATTACTAGATTATGATTATTTTGGCTTGGCTAATTTGTAAATGTTTCTTCTATATAAAGCAAAATTGTGTTTCTTTTTGTTAAAAAATTTGTATTTCTTTTTAAATCCATGATTACAACCAATATACAAAAAGAGGAGGATTCTCTTTTTTTAGTTTGATAATCTTCCGTAATTAATTATTGAGACTTTTTGCTTAATTGTATATGCGTAGTACATAACTAAAACTTCTTAATTTGACCATTAATATAATGTCTAACCTAATTTTGACCAATTCTCTTATTTAATCATGAAAGGCTACACATTTTCAATAATATATATAGTACCATAGAAACACCCTATTCACCATACCAAAAAGAACAAGTAGAAAAAATGAAATGTTTTCAATTATGTGTGCTTTTCTTTGCCTTTGTTATGGCCAGCTTTCACACTACTTATGCTACATCTCCGCCCTTTGAACCATTCAATGTCAAGATGGTGGATGGATTAAGTGGGAATAAAACTCTTGACGTCCATTGTAAATCGGGAGCTGATGATCTTGGCTTACATTACTTAACTCCTAAGGAAGAATATCAATTTGCTTACTCAGGAGGTGATTCAAAAATTTATGGGAGTATGTTTGCATTCATCATTTTTTTCTTTTTAACAAGTTAAATTATTTTATGTTTCGCATTCATATTAGAAAAGTGTTATAATGAACCTCACGTGAATACGAAATAAAGGTGAAATATATCCACTCGATGTATTAAAAATTTACAGGATTGAAGGCATAGGGTTAAAAATATATAACACACAATACAAACAAAATTACCATTTTTTACTACCTATCACTAATATGTTTCTCTAGCATTTCCCATAGAAAATGTTATTCTAGCAAATATTATTTAATTTGCACTAAACAATTCATATGCATGGTGATTTTAAGTGAAAGTAGCATTTTGATAATGGAAAATTGCACCGACGGTACTTGTTGGTCTAAAATATACTATGGTAATACCCAAGAGGGGGGTGAATTAGGTATTAGGAATTTTTAAAATTCTTTTTTCAATCTCAAATATCAAAATGTATGCATAATTAAATCAAATCAATCTTTCTAAATTACTAGCACAATGATGAAATAATTTATTGCTTAATGTAGAAAAATAGTTGAATTATAACATAATTAAGCAATCAATCTCATTTACTTAAATAATAAATAATTCTAAGCAAGTAATTGCGCAAGTAATTAAGGAGATAGCTAGAGAGATGCAAACTCGATTTATAGTGGCTTAGCAATATCGAAATCGTTCCGACCCTATGTCCACTTTCTTCAAGGATTCTCCTTGAAGCTTTTTACTAAAACAAGCAACTTCCGGGTGTTGCTCAAACCGAATACAAAAAAACAACTTCAAGGGTATTGCTTTAATCTTTTTTCTCACAAGAATCCAAAGTTTGCTACCCAAGTGTATATACCCAACACTCACTAGCTTACTTACAAACTCTCACAAGAGTTACACCAACTCTTTTAACAAGGTGATGAAAGGAAAGTTTGAAACAAACAAACAAGAGAGAGATTTCTTAATGAAGATTACAACTCAATATTTACTCTCTCAAAAGTTTATAGCGTGACAATGGAGCTTCTCTTCCTTCCAAATGACCCTTGAGGCTCTACCTACAGTGTCTTGAAGTCTTCTAGCCGTTGGAGACAAAATAGAGCCATTAGAAACAAGTTTATAGCCTTTTAAATTCAAAAATATAGTTGTTGTAACTTGGCTGGTCAACTAGGTTCATGATCCAGTCGACTGGAATTCAAAAATATAGTCGTTACTTTTTGTCTAGTCGACTAGGTTCATGATCTAGTAGACTGAACATCAGAACAGATGTAGAAAACTGGTTTTTCGAGCACTCAGTTGACTGTACTATTCATTTAGTCGATTGTACAATTCATTCAGTTGACTATACTATTCATTCAATTGACTAAAGAGTGTTTTGTGCACTGCTACAATGTTTTCAGGATGAACAGTGTTTTTCGCATCAATTTTCTTCATATTTCTTCATTCTTTTTTTATTTTTGAGTTCCGAAAAATCTCCCAATTGAATCAAACTTTCTTTCACATTCAACACACAAGTTAAACACTTCAAGAGTATTTTGTTACGATCAAAATTAATCTAATCAATTTCTTGATTGAAGCCTTTTTGGTGATGACAAAACATATTACAAATTTAAGTATAATTTGTGTGCAAGATATATGCAAAATGACAAATTTTAAAATGCTTAAATAATTTTATATGTCAACATAAATTCTTCTTGAGTTCAATTAGAGCATGTTAAGTATTGAGCCTTACGAATTGAATATTTGCATTTAATAAGTTCACCTATAGATTTATATCTTCAATTAATTAAGTCTATGTAATAAAATGCAATGCAAATTTAATTCAGCTCTTAAAAATTGAAATGCTTGCAAAATGTATCTTAGGATACAAACCTATGATTACATTTCAATTGTTCTCTTTGAATTTGATCTTTTGGAGAGCTTCTTGACTTTTGAGAACATTAACTTTGATTCACTAATTTCTAGAATCCTGATCTCATTTGAAGTATAAGTACTATTAACAATCTGTATCACTTAAGTAATATTCATTAATGCTTAATCAAGATTTTTGTTATTATTAAAATCATTCAGGGTCAACAGACACTTGGTCAACGATCTCCCCTTTCTTTATGGTGACAAAAATCTTAATTAGAGATCAAAGAAGATAAATTGAAAAGAGATAATGGGTTTAGAATTTTGTAAAATTTCTGACATATTCTTGTATTTCTGTCTATTGACATCTTGCAGAAAATCAAACACAATAGAAACACTTTCCAAAGTAATTTATCTCAGTTTCAATTTTATTTCCATAAATGCATATATATCATTGTATTTTCCATATGAGTTCAAGATATGTTAAGTCAACAATAAAGTCTCTAACAAGATCTCTAATTTTCTTATTTTTCTCCCCTTTTTGTCATATAAAAAAAGGGTGGATTTCAAAGAAGAGTTCCCCCTCAAAATATACTATTGAAAATATTTTGATGAAACATATTAAGAAAAGAATCGTTTTACAAGATATCAAGAAATATAAAGCTTTTGAAAGAGTTGGGTTCAAAGTGACTAAGTGCCAAAATTTTACAAATATTAGAACAAGATTTCCTGTGTTTTTCTAAAGTTCCCTTTGCACATAGAGATAAAATAATTGTAGCCAACTTCCAACAAAAGAATGAATTCAAGCTCCACGTGATCTAAAATAGTTTTCAAGCATTATAAATCTTCAAGATTCAAAATAAGCTCAATGCAGTATCTTACACTTAATCAATAAAGGACAAGAGTTTGAACTCCTTCTTTGATTTACCAATAGATCAAAGATAGATAAATTCTCAAGATATAATGTTCAAAATCAAAACATATCAAAGAGAATTTATCAAAGTATCCAATTTGAGAGAAATAATTTTTCCAAAAGGTTTTCTCTTTTACCAGTAAATCAGATTTTCTCCCCATTTCAGAAAGTTTAAAGTAACTATTTTTAACTTTGAAGAGAGGATAAAATTATGAATAAAACTTAACAAGCCTTATTGGTAATTGATTGATCAAATAATCAAGATAAAGAGGTCATCAAAAACTCAAAAAGATGTTCAAATTGTAAATATCTATAAGCTTTTTTTAAAAAAAAAAAGGCTTATTCCCTTGAATATATGCACCAAAATATAATTTTCAACTATCAATCAAATATCATTATTCAGGATATGTTAGATTTAATAAATAGTTGATTATCAATTCAATGCAAAGATAATCATTGTTTTCAAACTCAAGCATTGATAATTTCATGTTTAAACATAAGCAAGTATAAAGAGAGATTAAGGTACATATAAGCAACCACAACAAATCATAAATTTATGAGAAGGTTCAAGAAAAACAAAGTACTCATACAAAAGTGCAATTAATCCTAAAAATATTTTTGTTGAAAGTGATTTTTAAAAATTATCATATTGAAAGTTTGGTGTGAGAATTATAGGCTCATTTTAAATTAACTAAAATTTTTATCAAGGCTCACAAATGATATTCAATATGTTCATAAAGAGACAAAAGCATAGCAAGTTCGATAGATAGAATTAAGCTCATAGTAGATGCTAATGTTGCTCAAGTTGATCAACCAATAGATTTTTCAAGCTTGATGATTCAAGGTTAATAATTGATTCATAATTGATTTAAAGTGATTTGAAATATTCATGAATAGACCACACAATAGTCTTTAAAACACTTAACTTATTATTTTGAAAATTAAAATTTTTATCAAGTTTAGCATAATAAAAACTAATCCCATTAGAAAATATATCCAAAATTTCTTTTTCTAGAAAAAGCACACCAAATCATAATGAATTTTCTTATCAATTTTAGAAAATTTCATTCATCTTATAAATATGAATAATTATTTTATATTTCATTTAAACTCAGGAGAATATTCAAAATCTATGATTCTTGAAATAGAGGCACATCATCAAAAAAATAATCATAAGGCATTTTACTTTCCATAAAAATGTGACTAAAACCAATGTTTTAAAAAAGGATTTTGGGGTGCGCCCAAGGGCAAAATCGGGCAAAAAAGCCCAGGGCCGTGATTGTTGGGACGGAAGTTATATATATATATATATATATATATATATATATATATATATATATATATATATATATATATATATGTTTGTTAGTAATATACTAACCATCAAGCACCAATGGTCTAGTGGTAGATTGGTACATTTACATGTTATAGGCTTGGGTTCGATTCCTGGCGCGTGCATTTGTCATGCACGCGTGAAATCTTTTTTTTTTTTTGCCTTTTTTTTCCCTCATTTCAACTGTTTCCTTTTTTTTTTCTCTCCTTTGTTTCCATTGTTTCCTTCTTTTTTTTCCCCTCATTTCCACTGTTTCCTTTTTTTTTCTCTCTTTTGTTTCCATTGTTTCCTTCTTTTTTTTCCCTCATTTGTTTCCACTGATTAGAAAATTCATTAAATAGGCTTCATATTATATACTCTGCATTTCATTAATATCATTTTATAACATCATTAGGATTGCATTATCTATATTATCTAATTTGTTGCTTTTAATAGATTTATATATGAGAATTTACTATACCAATGCAAGTGTGTAAACACTAATCAGTAAACATTTGACACTTAACATTGTGTTATTTTTATATTTGTTGGAATTTGAAACATGTTTGTGTCTTGTGATGAATAGATTGGTCAATTTGAAAATTAGAATTTGGTTTTTGGAGTGTGATTTATGATTTATTGATGAAAGATGAGATTTATGTGAATTTGTTATACTATTGTAAGTGTGTAAACAACAACCACTTAACATTGTGTTTGTGATGTTAACGTGTGTTTGTGAAATATTTTGATAAATATTCATTCATAGGTCTTAAGTTAGTAAAGTTTATTGATAATTAATTAATTTATATTATTTCAATTTTTTAATATTTTTATAATTTAATTAATATTATTTTATTCAAAACGCCCCAACGTTGCCCAACGTTTCAAAAGGCTTACGCAACGTCTCGGGGCTTACGCCTCGTCTCATTGAGGCAAAACGCTTCGCCCAACACCCTCGCCTCTGAAAACACTGACTAAAACTCATGTCATATTTCAATTATTTTCTTTAGCAAGGATACTAAATTAAATTATATTTAAGTCATAAATTCTTTTGCTAAGAAACACTTTAATGAATTAGATTAAAAGACTTTTTTAGATTATGATAAACCAATTCTTTTAAAGGATAAAATTGAAAATCAATTTATATTTGCTAAGAAAATTTGAATTGAAAACTTCACATACCTCTAGGATATAATTTTTTAAATATTTTATTAGGGTATTGTGAAATAGAGAGAATTTGAAAAGTGGGTAAATGTAGAAGTGAAAGGATTTGGTCAGATTTGTCACGAGAAGTGAGTTTTCTAGAGAGAAAGGAGAACAACTGTGAAATTTGTATTTTTAGGGTGAAAATAATGGTTCAAAAACAAAGAGAAGAATTTATAGCATCGCGAGTTCAGTCAACTTGTAAACTTTCAAAAAAAATGAATATCTTATGCATTGAATATGAGGCCTTTTCGGCTATATGTACAGAATAATCTTAGCTAATTATAAGGAGATAATTGAGAGATTAGATAAATAAGAAAACTAACTCCAAGAAAATAGAAACAAAGTTTTTTTGTGTGATTCTATCTTTTTCTCTAATTCCCACGATTCTAGCATTCCTATTATTAGAATATTACACGTGTAATCATTAAGTTATTTTCCAACACTCCCCCTCAAGCTGGTGAATATGCATCCTTCATTCCCGGCTTGCATATAAATCATTGGAATGCTTCACTGTTCAGTCATTTTGTAAGTACATCAACAAGTTGATTGTTTATTGGGACGTACGGTGTGCAGATTAATCTGCTGTCCAGCTTCTCTTTTATGAAATGTCTATCTACCTCAATATGTTTTGTTCGGTCATGCTGAACGGGATTACGAGAGATTTTGATAGCTGACTTGTTGTCACAAAATAGCCTTATAGGTCCATCCCACTTAATCTTTAAGTCTTCCAGAATTATTTTGAACCATAGTAATTCACAAACTCCTTGTGCCATCGCCCGAAACTTTGCTTCAGCACTTGATCTTTCCACTACATTCTGCTTCTTACTCTTCCATGTTACAAGATTGCCTCATAGAAAAGTGCAATAGCCTGTCGTGGACCTTCTATCAACCGGTGAACTTGCATAGTCAGCATCTATATACACCTCAAGGACTAACCCCGTGTTTCTTCTTGTAAACTGAGGTTCCAACCCAAGAGGGGGGTGAATTAGGTTTTTAAATACTTTTACTAATTACTTGCAAGTTTATAAAAACAGTTAAATGCACAAGCGTATAAACTAGTAATGTGCTCTAAGTAAAAGAGTTTAAGGAAGAGAAAATGCAAACTCAGTTTATAGTGGTTCAGCAATATCGGATTCGTTCTGACCCTAAGTCCACTCTTTTCAAAGAACCTACTTGAAATGATCCACTAAAACTTTTAGTCGTACAACTTAAAACTTTTAGTCGTACAACTTCACAGGTGTTGTACAAACCTTATAAACAATTCTTTCCTCTCGGAAGCTAATCTCTTCCTTGCGGAAGTTAATCCCTTTACAATAAATATGAGTTGTTGTAAAGTAAATGGTAGAGAGATAGCAATGAATGCTTTTACAAATGAACAATATCTCTCTTTCAAGAAAAAGCTTGATGAATGACTTAATAATAAAATTTTCAAAGTTCTTGAGTATTAATAAGCAAACTTATGAATTGAATGTGTAATCTTCTTCTTTTAAATTGCTCATTGAAGTGGGTTTATATAGCCTTGAATTAATATGGCCATTAGACACTGACTTGGTAGGTTTGGTGCATTAAATGCTCAAGTTTGGTGTCTCAAACGGTCATATTTTTTGAATTACCAGTCGATTGGGTCAAGTGAAAAAGTTTACTTTTAGGTTATGGGAGAGTACCAGTCGACTGGGTCCTAAGCACCAGTCGATTGGTATAGATCACCCAGTTGACTGGGGACATTCTATACCATATCCTAGTCGACTGGTATAAGGAGTCATTCGACTGGGTTGCTCTTCAACCTAGTTTTTCATGTTAAAAAATGTCTTTAACTTGGAAGAGTTTGAATAAATAGTTTTGTCAAAATGCTTTTATAAAAAGAGCCATAAGATAAGCTACTTACTTGAACATAAGAGATTTATAGTTTGTTTCAATACTTTGTTGCCTATACTATATCTTCTGTCTTGACTTGGTGTCTGATACAGGTTGAGTTCTTGCATCTTGATTCTTTGCTGAATGCTTTTATCGTTTAAACACTTAGATAAAACTGTTAGTACAATTGGAGTAGTTTTTTGTCATTATTAAAATTTAGATAAGGGTTAACACTTCTAAATAGAATCCCTTGTCTTGGATTAGCCTTTAGGTAATGTTGTATGCAATGGACAACTTGTAGATGAACTTCTCTCGGACTGTGCATAAGTTGGTTGACAACCCTCACGGCATAAGCAATGTCTGGTCGTGTGTGGGCAAGGTATATGAGCTTCCCAACCAATCTCTGGTACCTCTCCTTGTCCACGGCTAGATCATTTTTTGCTTCTCCAAGTCTATGATTTTGTTCAATCGGTGTGGAAATTGGTTTACATGCCGACTTTCCTATTTCTTTAAGGAGATTAGTCATATATTTCTATTATGAGATAAAGATTCCTTCTCTAGAATGAGCTACTTCAATTCCTAGAAAGTATTTTAACCTCCCAAGTTTTTTTATCTCAAATTCACTGACAAGACATCTTCACAGAGCTTCATTCTCCTTCCTATCTTTTCCTGTGACTATTATGTCATCGACGTACACCAAAAGGGTCGTTACTCCCCCTGCATTCGAGTGTTTTATGAAGAGTGTATGATCTCCCTAACTTTGCATGTATCCAGTGGCTAGCGTCACTTTGGTGAATCTTCCGAACCAAGTTTGTGGAGATTGTTTTAGGCCGTAGAGCCCCTTCCTTAGCTTGCAGACTTTGTTGCCTCTCAGTTGCTGCTCATATCCTAGAAGAATGTCCATGTATATCTCCTATTCTAATTCGTCGTGAAGAAAGACATTTTTTGTACCAAATTGCTCTAAATACTAGTTGAAATTAGCAACCAGTGACAACAAAACCCTCACCGTGTTCATCTTAGCTACTGGAGCAAATGTTTCTTGATAGTCTACACCATAGGTCTGCGTGTTTCATTTTGCCACGAGTCTGGCTTTGTATCTTTCAAGAAAGCCATCTGACTTGTATTTTACGGTAAGCACCCATTTGCAGCCCACAACCTTCTTTCCAGGTGGTAAGTCAACTATTTCCCACGTCCAGTTCTTCTCTAGTGCCTGCATTTCTCACTAATAGCATTTCTCCAATTCTCATTAGATAATGCCTCAGATAAAGTATAAGGAATATGAATAGAGATTAGACTGACTAGAAAGGTCCTATGTGAGGGTGAGAATTTCTCAAAATAGACGAATTTTGCCAAAGGATACAATTAGTTTTTTGAGCATTCTCTTGTGCCTTTCCTAATAGCAATTGGGAGATCATGGTCTGGTGTTAATTGAGATTTGTCAGAAATTGCATTTACCTTATTCTCAAGATTAGGAGTTGAAGCTTTGACTTGCATGGGATTAGGATCCGAGTTTCTTCTCCTTGAATAAGCCTACATAAATCGCATACAGTCATGCACATATCTCATGGACCCGCCCACAATGGGTCCAGTGTGGGCGGGTGTGGGTGCTGACAACGACTAGAATGATTCGGTCGATACAGGTGGGTCAGCTGAAACTAGTTCGGTTGGAATTAGATCAGATGGGGCTGATGTTGACACTGGCTAGAATGGTTCGGCCGATACTGGTGGGTCAGTTGGAGCTGGTTCGGCTGAAATTAGATCAGATGGGGCTGATCCGATGGACACAGCTTACTCACGAGTAGGTAGATCGAGCAGAAACAGATCTCTATCCTTATCTTTACTAAATGAAGTCTCCCTCTGAAGATAAGTCTGGTTAAAGTATGGTTTTGTTTCCTCAAAAGTGACATCTATGGAGACAAAGAATTTATGTGTAGGTGGACTGTAGCATTTGTATCCTTTCCGGATGGACGAATAACCTACAAACACACACTTAAGAGCCCTTGAATCTAATTTTCCTCTGTTTTAACTATGAACATGGACAAAGGCAGTGCAACCGAAGATTCTTGGAGTGAGGTTATTTGTTATACGAAGGTCGAGATAAAATTAGGACATTGTTTCCATTGGTGACTTAAACCCTAGCACCCGAGAAGGTAGATAATTAATCATATAAGCAACTGTGAGTACGTCTTCCCCCAATAGTGTTTTGGAACATTATGGTGAAAGAGAAAGGCTCGGGTTATAGCTAACAAATGACCATTTTTCCTCTCTGCCACTTCGTTTTGTTGTGGAGTATCAACGCAAGAGGATTCATGGATGATTCCTTCTTTTTTAAAATATGGAGATAGAACTTGATTAAAATAATCCCTTACATTGAATGTTTTGATTTTTACCCCAAATTGGTTTTGAATCATGTTGTGGAAGTTTGGGAGTACACTACTTACATCTGATTTATGTTTAAGAAGAAATATCCAAGAAACCGTAGTACAATCGTCAATGAAAGAGACAAACCAACGAGAATGAGACATATTTGGAATTGTAGAGAGTCCCCATATATCACTGTGAATCAAATAAAATGGAACTAGGTTTTTATTATTGCTGATTAGAAAAGGTACATGTTTGTGCTTCACAAACTCATATATATCACAATGAAATTGTTCAGCACCTAGACCTCTAAACAAAGTAGGAAACATAGTTTTCAAGATTCCAAAAGATGGATGCCCTAGTCTAAAATGGTGGAGCCAAATGGTGTCTTTATTGGATGATGATAGAAATGATAAAGATAAATTATTCCTGACCATATATGACTTGCTTGGTTCATCAAGATAGTAGAGCCCGTTTCTCTCCTTAGCAAGTCCAATCTTCTTCCCCGAAACCTGGTTTTAAAAACACATTGAGAAGGATTGAAAAGTATATTACAATTCATATCCTGTATGAGCTTTTGAATGGATATTAAGTTGGTGGACAACTATGGGACATGAAGAACATTTTTTAAAGTAAGAGAATGACTGATATTAATATCTCCTAAACCAGCTACAGTAGTTAAAGAACCATCAGCAACTGCTATTTTTCGATTGCTAGGACATAGAGAGTAGGTGCTAAAATTTAGTGAAGAATGAGTCATATGGTTTGTGGCTACTGAGTCAATGACCCATAAATTCGTGATAGCTTCATCTGAGACAATTAGTCCTTGAGAAAATGAGAACTTACATGAGAATACAAGAGAGTACGAACCACTAGGTTTTTCCAGCGATCGCAGAAGTCCCTTTAGCTTCTCTAACTCATCTATATTAAGCATACCCTGGTCTGAACCTAGTTTATTCCTGGTGAAATAAGACTGATTCCACTGATGTCCCAGATTACGTTGTTGTCCTCATTGGTTTCCTTAATACCCGTATTCGTAAAGTAAGGGTAAATAAGTAATTTAATAAATCTGGTATGAAATTAAAATAATATGTTTACGAGAAGGATTTAGTATTGAATAAAATAATTCTTTTGAGAAAAAAAATCTGGACGTCCATCAAAAGGAAAAAAAAGAAAAAAAATTAATTATATTATTTTCTAAAAAAAAAACTGATGGTGCATATGAGTCATGACTCAATGTCGTGGCATTTTGGAAAAAGGGGGGGGGGGAGGCGTAGAGCTTAAGAAAAATAAAAAGTAGAATAGTATATATACTTATATATATTACTTATACGTTTTCGTTTACGTTTTCCTTTGATTTCTTGTTTTCTCTAAACACTTGAGGACCCAAAAAAAGGTTAAATTAACAAAATTTTGAAGGAGTTTACTGCGGAATTTCATAGAGAATCACGAGAAGCTGTCAGAAAAACAAAAGGTATTGACGATCAACAATCAGGAAAAATTTCTTAGAGGAATGGAAAAGGCAAGGAGGTGATCCACGGGTCGCTTTAAGTGATACGTGGTGAGTTGCATTTACTTTAAGTAATTTAAATAAAAATGAAAAAAAAAAATTAGTGATAATATTAAAATAAATTATTAGGTTATGTTTGGGTGATAGATAAAGATTTGGTTGATAGATATGATATGAATATTGGACACGTAAAAAAATTATAATGTGAGAAGAAATATTATTAGAATAATGAGTTGATTTAATAATGATGGTGATAAAAAAAATTTTGATGAGTTATGGTTGATGTTTTGATACAAATTATGAGGAGATGAAATTTAGTAGATCTTGACAAGCTTTGATGGATGATTTGATGTGATTTGGGATGAAATTTAGAGGATCTTGACAAGCTTTAATGGATGATTTGATGTGATTTGGGATGAGAGGAATTTAATTGAAATTTTTATATAATTTGCGAAAAATTAGGATAGCCAAAATTAAATATTTGAATTCATGTTTTTTTTATGTTATTGTTCAGATGCATATTCATATCATTGTTCATATGCATATGCATTAAATAAAAGAAAAGAATTGGGAAGGGGCTGGTCTAATTGAAAAACTGTGACAACTGGTATAAGCTGGAAATAAAAGGGACACCGTGGAAACCGGTATTTGCTGAAAATGAATTCCATGGCAGTCGGGACAAGTTGTAAAGAAAAAAACCGAGAAGGTAGTCGGTCTAAATGAGAATGAAAGAATCGGGAAGGTAGTCAGTCTAAGATAATAAAATCATGTTGACATGTGGGAAGACATTCCCACACTAATAATTCATGCATTGCATCTGTTTTAATTATTGCTTGCATTATTGAAATGCTTATGTACGGTGTGTTATTGTAAATTTATTTATAGATGGATGATTCTCACAGAGAGACAGTTATGGTGATGAAAACCATCTAAATGGTAGACTTTATGATGTGAACCTCATTGCGAGGTAATTATAAAAGGATTGATGGTCTTGAGGTGAACTAATAAATACAAGAAAGAGATTGATAAAGATGGATCTTATGACATATGTAGTGATAGTACAATTCTATTATCAAGTTATGTGAGATATAATTTATTTAATATTGAAATACCAACTATACTAATTGAATACTTCTAGTAAATTTAATTCACTGAGCTTGCGAAGCTCACCCTTCATTGTACAATGTTTGCTGGTAGCAGGCAGGACAATTAGTTTGGTTAGTTGAGGTTCAAACGATATCATTTTATGTAAGCCACGTACGTGTCAACATCGTCAGACTAGTGAGAAAATGAAATATAAAAATTTATTTGTAAATATTCATGCATTTTATATTGTATGCTATGCTTAAGTTAATATCAAATGATGTATCTCCCCTGTTGAGGGTTGAGGATTGATGTAAAAGAAGTTCTGTTATTTTATTTTTATTGTTGCGTATATGTGTCGTGCTGGGATTTTCAAAATGTGACGACACTGTCTCGGGGATAGCCAACTGAGGATAGGTCATTACAATTTTGGTATCAGAGCATTACGTTTTATGATTCTGTAGACTGCATAAAAAGTAAGAAAGTGGAAGATTAAAATAAATTACATTTTAAATAGTCTGAAGATGACACATGGACGTGCTAGAGCTAGAGTTAAAGTGTTGATTTGAGAGGGCGTGGTAGGCCCCCAATATTTTGACAAGTTGAGGTTGAGTCTGAATCTGTGTTTCCTAGAAGGGAACTTGTTGATAGTATAATTGATATTAGTAAAGGTTTGAGAGAATCTGATGTGGAAAGAGATGAACTAAGATGAACTCTTACTCATGCTCTTGAGAAAATGAATGTAATAGATGATAGAGTTGATAACTTATAGCATAGACTTAATGAACATGCTAGAAAGGTGCCTAAGGTTGTTAATCCAGTAATGGTAGACATTTAAAAAGGGCGAAAAGTGAGTTTATGCATGAGATACAGGGAGATATATTTAAGCTGAATGCCTTGTTGTTTAAAGGATCTATAAATCCTTTTAAGCATGAGTTTTGGGAGAAACATGCAGAAAGATTATTTGGTATTTTACCAGTAATTGATAGGCATATGGTTGTCTTTGTTTCGTTTGAGTTAGAAGGAGAAGCTTTAGAATGATAAAAGGATACTCTTCCCAGGGTAAGTGCAGAAGTTGATAGACCTTTAACCTGGAATAGGCTTAAAAGGGTTTTCCTTGATCAATACTTTCCTTAGACCTTTATAGCCCAAAAAGATAGAGATTTTATTTAATTAGGGTAAACGTGTGGATTATGACTCAGTATGAAAAAAGACTGTGGCTTTGTCGAGGTTTGTATCGAAAATGGTAGACCTAGAGGAGAAGAAATGTAAGAGGTTCATAGATGAACGATATTTTAAGATTTGATCAAAACTATCTTACATGAGGCATATGAACTATGTCAGATTAATGGATATAGCACTTCAGATTGAGAATGATGTGATTGAATTTAGAGAAAGGAGGAACTGGCGGAAGAAATCTAGATTTAGGGAACCTAAAAGTGGTACCAGTATGAGTGTGCAAGGTGGGAGACCACCGAGAGGAGGCGTTCCTTGTCACGGGGAATTGAAGTACAGAGTCAAAGGCAAGCAAGATCTGTTACTTTTATAGCTCATATTAATATCAATGGGACCCTTAGGTTTGGGGGACAGGTTATGGGAACTGAAAGTCATGGCAGAGGAAGTAAGCATGCCACCAAGGGGAAGTAGTAATCTTATGTATGATTGAGAGACAGAAGTTTGTTATAGATATATTCAGATAAGATATTTATCTCATAATTATCAAAATTTGAAGTGCTTTGTGTGTAGAGAATGTGGACATATCAATGTTGGGTGATCTTGGTGCAACCCATTCCTTTGCATCCAGTATTCATATGAAGTCTATTGAAGTATGTATTAGTCCTTTGATGCAAAATATTTTTGTTGAAGTTCCCACTAAAGATGGAGTGATAATTATAAATGTTTACAAGGGTTGTGTGATTCGTATCAGTAGTAGAGAATCTGAAGCTAATTTATTATCTTTGAATATGGTTGATTGTTTTAGAAAGAATATACTGTTCTAGATATGGACATGAGGAGTTTAATTTCAGAGAGAACATAAAAATACTCTCGAACTATCTCATTTTATTCTGACCACTAGGAGATGGTTGAAGAAAGGTTTTAAAGAGTATTGGGCATACATAATGGAGTCTAAAAAGAAAAATAGGAAGTTAGAATAAATCATGGTGGTGAAAGATTATTCTAATATAATTCTTAATGAGTTGTCTAGGTTGCCTCCAAGAAGGGGGATTAAATTCTCTATTGATGTGATACCAAGATCATCACATATATTTAATAGCATCCAACAAAATGACGCCAGCTGAATTGAGAGAGTTGAACGTACTATTTTAATAATTTTTGGATAAACAATTTTTCGGACCTAATGTATTTGGGGAGCCCTTGTGTTGTTCGTGAAGAAGGAGGATGGAACGATAAGAGTGTGTATAGACTACAGATAGTTGAATAAGAACAAATATTTTTTAACCAGGATATATGAATTGTTTGAACAGTTACAAGGAGTGAGAGTGTTTTCTAAGATAAACCTGAGATCAGGTTATCACCAGTTAAGGATAAAGAAGAGAGACGTGCCTAAAACTATTTTTAGGACATGTTATGGTCATAAACGTTTTGTGATGTCATTTGGATTAACTAATGTTCCATAAACATTCATGGACTTGATGAATAGAGTGTTTAAACTATATCTTAACAAGTTTATGGTTGTATTTGACTTTCCGATATAATCTAAGAAGGAAGAACCACATGTGAAACATTAGACAGAATGTTGGAGATTCTAAGGAGAGAGAAATTATATGCAAAGTTCTCTAAGTGTGAGTGTTGGCTAAATGAAATAACTTTCTTGGAACATGTAATATCGAGAAACGGCATAACAGTTGATCTACAAAAGGTATGGGAAATGTTAAGTTGGGAGAGGCCAACTAATGTGACTGAGATTAGAATCTTCTTGGGATTAGCTGGTTAATATAGAAAATTCTTTCAAAAAACTTTCTATTATTATAATACTGTTAAATAGACTGACCAGGAAAAAGGTGAGATTTGTATGGTGAAGGAAGTGTGAGAAATATTTCTAATGACTAAAGGAGAAATTGACTACAGCTCTAATTTTGGTGTTTCCTTCTAGTGATGAAGAAATTTGTGGTGTACAGTGATGCGCCACATCAATGATTGGGATATGTGTAACAGAGGAAAGCTGTGGCCCCATACTTCTAGGCAATTGAAGATTCATGATAGAAATTTCCCTACTCAACTTGGAGTTGGCTACTATAGTGTTTACTTTAAAGATTGGAGATATCATCCGTATGGAGCCACTTATGAGATATTCATGGGTTATAAGAGTTTGACATACCTACCTACCCAGAGAGAGTTGAATTTAAGGCAAAGATGGTAGACAGAGTTGATTAGTAACGATGATTGTACAATTTACTATCTTCTAGAAAATGAGAAGGTGATAGCTGATGCGTTGAGTAGAAAGTCTACAAGAAGTTTAATTGCTATTAGGAGTCCTGATGTGAAATTAATGATAGATTTAAGAAAGATAAGAATGAAATTGAATATCAGTGATAGCAGATCATGGTTAACAAATATGATTGTACGATCATCCATAGTGAAATTCTTTAGAGATGCAAGGTAGAGATAAAGAGATAGAAAAGATTAAGCATTGAGTGCTTACTAGAAAGTAATATGAGTTCAAAATTTGAAGTGAGAGTATTTTGGTATTGGAACATAGGAGTTATGTTCCCAATGTTGCGGAGTTGAGAAAGAAGATATTGAGAAAGGTATATGATGATGTAGATTCGATGCAACCAAGTAACAATAAGATGTATAGAGGATTGAGACAGAATTTCTGGTGGTTAGGATTGAAGAAGGATATAGCTGAGATTATGTGGTTGTAAGAAGCACCATTAAGCTTAGTGTCAAATAGAGATGCTAGATTTACATCTTGGTTTTGGAGAGGCTTTCAGAAAGCCACAGGTATACAGTTGTAATTTAAAATAAATTTTTCATGCTCAGACAAAAAGGATTATTATAATACTAGAAGATATGTTAAGGGCAAATGTGATGAGTTTCTCAGTAAGTTGGGATGCTTACATGCCTTCGATTAAAGATGCTTATAATTTGGGATGGCACCAATGGAAACATTGTATGGTAGGAGATGTAGAACTCTTATATGTTGGGAAGAAATGGGAGAGAGAAAGATATTTGATTCATAAATTATTAAGTTAACAACTAAGATGATCAAATTGGCTAGAGATAACCGTAAAGCAACACATAGTAGACCAAATAGCTATGCTGATATTAAGAGAAAACCTTTGGAATTTCAAGTAGATGATTGGGTGTAATTAAAAATATCTCCATGAAAAGGTGTGTTGAGGATTAAAAAGAAAGAAAAGTTAAGTCTGAGGTAAGTGGGACCCAATGAGGTTGTTGAGAAAGTTGGGCTAGTTGTGAGGAGCCTGGATTTGCCTCCAAAGTTGAAGCAGTGACATAACTTATTCCACGTTTCGCGTTTGCAGAAGCTCTTACTTGATAAATCTCATAATATTTCGAGCTAAGCTATAGAAATTCAGAAAGTTTGGGCTTATATACAAGTACCACTGACAATTTCAGACAAAAAGAACATATTATAATAAAATAAAATTGCATTAGTTTAAGTTTTGTGGCGGAATAAGGATGTTGAAGAGATTGTGTGAAAGCGTGAGACAATTATGAAGAAGTATTGTTCACAATTGTTTTTGGAGTTAGGTAAGGAAATTTTGGGGATGAAATTTTTGTAAGGTGGGTAGAATTGTAATATCTGTATTCGTAAAGTAAGGGTAAAGAAGTAATTTAATAAATCTGGCATGAAATTAAAATAATATATTTACGCGAAGAATTTAGTATTGAATGAAATAATTATTTTGAGAAAAAAAAAAAACTGGACGCGTGGAGGCGTAGTCACAAAGAAAAAGAAAAAAAACCTAGATGTCCAGCAAAAGGAAAAAAAAAAGAAAAAATTAATTATATTATTTTTCTAAAACAAAAGGCCTGCCTGCTGCCAATTTGATGGTGCATGTGAGCCATGACTCAATGTCGTGGCATTTTGGAAAAATGGGGGGGGGGGGGGGAGGCGCAGAGCTGAAGAAGAATAAAAAGTAGAATAGTATATATACTTATATATATTACTTATATGTTTTCATTTATGTTTTCCTTTGATTCTTGTTTTCTCTAAACACTTGGAGATCGAAAGAAAGTTTAAAAGAGCAAAATTTTGAAGGGGTTTACTGCGAAATTTCATAGAGAATCACGAGAAGCTGTCAGAAAAACCGAAGGTGTTGACGATCAACAACCAGAGAAAATTTCTTAGAGGAATAGGAAAGGCAATGAGGTGATTCACAGGTAGCTTTAACTGCTACGTGGTGAGTTGGATTTACTTCAAGTAATCTAAATAAAAATAAAAATAAATCTAGTGATTTATTAGCTTATGTTTTGGTGATAGATAAAGATTTGGTTGATAGATATGATATGAATATTGGACACATAGAAAAATTATTATGTGAGAAAAAAAATTATTAGAATAATAAGTTGATTTAATAATGATGGTGATAAATAAATTCTTGATGAGCTATGGTTGATGATTTTATACGAATTATGAGGAGATGAAATTTAGTGGATCTTGACAAGCTTTGATAGATGATTTGATGCGATTTGGGATGAAATTTAGTGGATCTTAACAAATTTTAATTGATGATTTTATGTGGTTTGGGATGAGAGGAATTTAGTGGAAATTTTTATATAATTTACGAAAAATCAGGATAGTCAAAATTAAATATTTGAATTCATGTTTTTTTTTTATGTTATTGTTCATATGCATATTCATATCATTGTTCATATGCATATGCATTAAATAAAAGAAAAAAATCGGGAAGGGGCCGGTTTAATTGAAAAACTGTGACAGCCGATATAGGCTGGAAATAAAAGGGACACTGTGACAGCTGGTATATGCTGAAAATGAATTTCGTGGCAGCTGGGACAAGCTGTAAAGAATCGAGAAGGCAGCCGGTCTAAATGAAAATGAAAGAACTGGGAAGGCAGTCGGTCTAAGATAATAAGAACATGTCGACATGTGGGAAGACGTTCCCATAATAATAATTCATGCATTGCATCTGTTTTAATTATTGCTTGAATTATTGAAATGCCGATGTGTGGTGTGTTATTGTAAATTTATTTATAGATGGATGAGTCTCACAGAGAGACAGTTATGGTGATAAGAACCATCTAAATTGTAGACTTTATGATGTGAACCTCATTGCGAGGTAATTATGAGAGGATTAATGGTCTTGAGGTCAACCATTAAATACGAGAAAGATATTGATAAAGAATGGATCTTATGACATGTGTAATGATAAAACGAGTTTGCAAATAAAAAAATTGATTCATTTTCGTTCATTTTAAAACACTCTAAGTCATGAACAAGACTTTTCAATTTGAAATTCTTTTCTTGCTCATTTTCTCCATGTATAACCTCCAATAAATCCCAAATTTATTTTGCGGTCTTACATGAGGAAATTTGATCAACTTCATTTTGATCAAGAGAATTATAAAGCATGTTCATAACTTTAGCATTTAGTTGAATGAATTTACAATCATTTGCATCAAGATCGTTTTTATTTTCAAGAATGAAATACCAAGCATAATATTCATAAGATAGACTAAAATATGAGAGAGGAAGTACTATTTTTCCTTTTATCATCCACAGCAAAAATTGTTGCCTAACCGTGAACCGTGAAAGATATATAGTACAAAACATTTTACACCATTAGATAAAAAGGATATTTCTCTTTTTCTCTCTCTTCTTATGTCATTCAATGGTGAAACGAAACTTTGTGACATTTATCTTTTATGGACTAATGGACATGAGCTAAGCAAAAACATCTCCTTTATAAAGTTTTTTATATTGAGGTGATGCAATATACAAATATTACAATATGATCTGATTACAATAATAAAAACACAGAAGCACACGCACAATATTATCACAACCCAGTCCACAATATTATCACAACTCATCTAAAGTGAAAAAAATAACTGATATATAAATCGGATAAATAATCCACACATAGTGAGTATCGAACTTGAAATCTTATAGTCTTAGTTTCCTAGGGTCTCAACCTTATCCATTAGTGCAAAACCTTATCTGCAATAATATTATTTAAGTTATATAACCAAATGAAAGATAAAAAAAAATGGAAAATAGTAGTTTATAAAGTAATTTTTGTCATTTAAGGAATATTGCTTGCTATGGCAATGTCATCACCCTTACTAAATTTGATCATTAATATAATATCTAACTAAATTTTGAGCAATTTTCTTATTAAATCTTTATTTAAAATAATATATATATATATATGTATATATATATATATGTATATATATATATAGCACCAGAGAAACACTTTATTCACCGTAGCAAAAAGAAGAAATAAAATGAAGTGTTTTCAATTATGTGTGCTTTTCTTTGCCTTTGTTATAGCCAGCTTTCACATGATGGGCACTACTTAAGCTAACGTCCGCCGATCCCATGTCAAGATTGTGAATGGACTGAGCGGCCATAAAATTCTTGATGTCCATTGTAAATCAAGAGACGATGATCTTGGCTTACAGCACTGAACTCCCAAACAAGAATATCAATTTGGGTTTAAAAGCAATTATTGAGGGACTACGCTTTTCTTCTGTAACCTGTGGTATTGGGACTTCCATGCCGTTTTTGATGTGTATGTGGATAAAGAAATATTCTTAAAAGAATGTGGTGACGACAAGTGGTGCATCTGGGAAGCAAGAGATGATGGTGTTTACCAGTATAACACTGTAAGCCAAGGATATATCTTCAGGCACAAATGGGAAAAAATCAAAAGCAAAAAAACAGGATGTTGTTTAGTGTCCGTTGCTTTCTTTCTTTCTGTTTTTAGCAGCTTTTATATAATTTCTTCTTTGCTATTAATAAAGCTCTTCTATTTACCAATCTAAAAAACATCGATTGTTACTACTCCTTTTATTTTGATCTCTTATTAATTTCCTTTTAAGATTTTTAATTAATCATGAATGATATATGCACAAAAAAAAAACAATTTAATCACATTTTAATTAAAAAAACAACCATTTAAAACTAATAATTTTCTGCTTATTCAGAAAGTGATTCATAAAATTATTGGAGTATACTTGTACTCATCGATTTTTTCTTCTTCTCAAGTGAAATTAATCTATGTTTCCAGTACCGCAATTTTTTTACGCATTTATATGGAATTCATATCAGAAAAGTGTTATAATGATTCTCACGTGATTATGAAATAAAAGTGAAACACATGCACCCGATGTACTAAAAACTTACGGGATTGAAAGCGTTGGGTAAAAAATATATAAAACATCACACAAACAAAATTACCATTTTTTTATTACCTATCAGTTACTAACATGTTATTCTAGCATTTCCCATAAAAAAATGTTATTCCAGAAATTATTATTTAATTTGCACTAAACCATTATATGCACTCACGGTGAATTTTGAAAATATTACGGAATATCAAAGTGAAAATAGTATTTGGATAAAGGAAAATTGCACGGACGATACTCAATATAAACAATCAACTTCGGCTTTCAAAAAGATATCAATAATAACTTATTTTTCTATTGGTCTATATAATTATTAATAACCTAAAGAAGTAATGTCTCGATTTAATAATATAGTTTAATGTATTTTAAGTTGAAAATAACACACCTTTCAATTTTAGCGGAAGAGTATAGGAATAACAAAATCAAAAAATAAAATAAGAAGAAAGAATAACTTGTAACCAATCCATTTATTGTCTAAACAGTAAACCTTCTGGTTACCTCAACCTTTTGGCTACTTCAACCTCTTGGCTGCTCATTGATTGTGGTAACTAATGTATAGAATTCGGACGGACTGATGGGTGTCGAATCCAACAAATAATAAAATTCTCGCTCTTGAAAAATACAAATTGTAACAATGATGAGCAAGGTCGTATCCACAGGGATTGGGTAGATTTATTTGAATGAAAATCAAAACAAAGAAAAAAAAATGGAGTTTGAAATTTCGAAGTGAAATAAAAGAGAAAGCAATTATAATCAACTAAAAACTAAGGAGAAATCAATATCAGGCAAATATCCAACCAAATGTATAATTTCAGAATTGGTTCAGAGAATTGATCACATATACGAGGATAAAATCTTATATTCTTCACTAAATTGGTTATGGTTATTAACAAGCTCTAATAACATATCTCTCCTTACTTTCTCGATAACCAAAACAAGCTATTTGATTACTTCCCTTGTTAATAAACCGCCCTAAACAAGCTCTTAGGATTTAATCTATCGACAACATTAATAATTAGAGAGACTACCAATTCTAGCCAACAAATACACAAGCTCGATTCATTTAGACTAGGTTATATATCTTCATAACATAAATCGAAAATCTCTCTATAATCATCTATGTTATTTTACCACTAATATTAGAACAATTAAACAATTACAGATTTAAAGTTCTAAATGGAAATTTATTAACCTGATAATTGAACAACAGGCTATTTGCATCAATCAATCAAAACAATAATTTTTAATAAATATAGAAGATATATAAATAGTGAAGAAATAAAATAGCAATGAAAATTATTCATATCTCATAATTCTTGAAGAACCAAAACTGCAATTATCCTTCAGCTGGAAGAAAACTATTTAGCTACTCATAATTAAAAGAACGCCTAAAGAAAAGAGAAGAGGAATTTTTCTTGTGAATAATCTGTGTATGGGGCTGCAAGCCGTCTCCTCTATTAGGGTTTCTCCCTTCCCTTTATATAGGGTCCAAAGTCTTCAATTTAAATTTCTTTTTTTAAACAAGAGAAAGAGTCCCTTGACGATAGGACACTACAATTTAAATTTGGATCTTTGCCTTCTTCTAAACCTTAATAGGGAGTCTTGGCAAATACTTTCCTAAAGATAAGAATGGGTAACTAAATCTTTCATGTTATCATACATATCCTTTTTTCTCCAAGAAATTCATAACCCTAGGTCAGATCCTCGGATCCAGTAAGGTGCGCTCACGCTTTATCTGCTGACTGCTTCTGTGAACATTCTGGGAAAACAGGACGTGCCCACACTTTAAGCAAAAACCGCTTCTGGAATGTATATCTTTTTGAGCTCCGATTTTTCCTCTCCAAATCTCTTGATTTTGAATTCAATTTGATTTAACTCCTCAATCTATTCCACAAAATACGAAACATAATCAAAATCCAAGATTTAAGCATTTATAACCATTAAAACATGAGGAAATATAACAAACGTATAAATATTATGAATTTTTATCAAATTCCCCCACATTTAAACAATGCTTGTCCTCAAGCATAAAATAGCTCAAGTTCGTCACCTTTTCTCATCATTGTTCCTTCTTCTACCTTTACTCATCCTCTATAATCCAAATTATCATGCCTTAGAGATTTAAATCTAAAGACAAATAAGAAACGAACAATTTCATAGAGTAAATTCTTATAAACCACTTCCATGAACAATCACCTCAATGATCTTCTCGAAATCAAAATGCAATAGGATCTAACACCCTCTCATTGGATTCACTCAATAGGCTCAAAGTGTTTAGGGTATCAATGAACTCTCAAGTCAAAACATAGAAGATATTTACCATAAGCTTGCTAATATATCACATATTTGTCATCAATGGATTGAATTGAATGCAAAGAATCTAAGGGTCTTAAATGGGTTGTAACGGGGCTTAGGTAAGGTGTGGTGAGAAGGAATTTTTAGGTACTTTTATCAAAGGAATTATACCAACTTCTCCACGCAAAGCACAATTCAATAACGTCAAACGTTTTCTTCAATCAATTCACTTCCAAACAATTGAAATTGCACAACTTTTCTCTCTTTCTGGCTGCCTATTTGTTTTTTTTTCCTCTTTCTGGCCGCCTATTTGTTTTTTTTTTCTCTTTCTGACTACCTTTTTTTTTTAAATAGTGAAAAACCAAGGCACTTGTAACTTGAATCACTTTATTCCCAGCATCTTTCAATCCTTTCAAAGATAATTTGAAGCTTCATGTGAACAAGCTAGTACGATCCTTCAATTCAAGGTTCAAAATAGGGAAATCGACAAAAGAATGGGTTGACATTGCTTATACCATGGTTAACTTCCAACAAAAAGGCCAAGGTTCAAAATTGGCTTTCTAAGGTAAAAATCAAGGTAGACTTTTTAAGAAAGCTAAATGGCTCCACCTAAATGCCCTTATTAATTCAATGCATCCAATTCAATAATGTAGTCTCCTGACATGCATAACAAAGCAAGTTCTAGAAAAATCAACTATGTATGACAATCACTCAATTAAGAAAATGGAGCATAATATAATATGAATGCTCATTGGCTCAAAAGCGCACAAAAAGAGTCATGTGCATTAGATCCCACACATTTTTCATTCAATCAATCATCAAGAGCAATTAATCACTGTGTAGTAAATAAGAATTCAACCATTCATGTTAATCCCTTATTACGCCTCAATTTATCTCAATAATTCACAATAATCCAGATCATTTAAGACAAGCATCGACAGAATCTAGAATTTAGAAGAGAAGGATCACAAACAAGAACTAAAGTATGACTTGGATTTTTGAAAATTTTCTTGAAAAATGACGCAAAAATTGATCAAAATGGAGCTAAAAGTGAAGTTCAAAGTAAAATCAAATTCATATATCAAAGACCCTCCCCCACACTTAATCCATACATTGTCCTCAATGTATCAAAAATAGATGCTCAAAAACTATAAAAGAACAAGAGTAAGTAGAAAACTCCCCTGAAAATGTTGAGCATCAACCAAGATATCAGTCACGTGCTTGGGGGTGAAGGTGGTGTGAATCCTATGTAAGCAAGGAAAACTGTCATATTTCTGTCCAATCTGGCAACTTGAAGGGTTGGGCAGCTGGGTGAAGGAGGCGGGTTGTATTCAAAGATTTCTTTTGGTTTGTTGCCCAATTCTAGGATTCAAGATTTTCCATAAGGCGTGCCCACAGGTTACGAAAATCATCTTCTGTATCCGAACTTTGTATTTCAACAATAGAAAATTTTTTCCTAGAAATCAGCTGATCATGAAAGGCTTTGGTCCTTTCTTTGTATATTCTCGATTCTGACTCCAATACAACCTGAAAACAAGAAAATAACTAATTTAAAACAATAAAAACTTAACTAAAAGACAAACATAACGAAAATAAACACACAAAACAATATCAAATTCAAGAAACATAAAAGCAAAATGTTAGTTCTAATTTATAGTCTTTAGCTTGACTTCCCGATTTATGGCTCTTAGAGAATGGTTGTGGACGATTGAGGGTCAAACATCCCCATAATGTAGTGCTTCAATCTGTGCCCATTGACCTTGAACGTCTCCTTGTTTTTCTTGTGTCGTATTTAAACGGCACCAAAAGGTGATACACTTATCACGGTGTATGGTCCAGTCCACCGAGATTTCAGCTTTCCCGGAAATATGTGCATTTTTAGGACTTCCAGCAACCGTTCTTCCATTTTACCTGTCAACAAAGAAGATATTATAACAGGGAAATTATTTTTCTCTAAATAAGCATATTTCAAATGAACAAGTAAATTTTTCAATTCAGTTATTATTATTTGTTCTTCTGGCACTTCTTTTCCCATTTCAGACTCAAAGTTCCTTGCTTCTTCTTGGATGACGAGTTCATCAGTGGTAGCAGTTCCTGATTCCATGATGCATCTCTTTGAAGTATCTTCATTTAATGTTTTCTCCTGAAACTCCTCAATGAGGTTATTAACAATATCCACTTGAAAACAAGAAGAAGTAGATAAGCCAGAAGGGTATTTCATAATTTTATACATATCAAAAACTACATGCTCATCATTGACTCTTAAAGTCAATTTCCCTTGTTGTACATTAATTTGGGCTCTCCCTATAGCAAGGAATGGATGTCCAAGAATAATAGGTACCTCACGATCCTCTTCCATGTCGAGAACATAAAAATCAACAGGAAAGATCAACCCATTAACTTGTACTAAAACATCATCCAAGACTCCTTCAGGATATACATTAGATCTATCAGCAAGTTGAATAATCACAACTGTTTCTTTTAATGGACCAATATTCAAAGATGAATAAATAGAAAGAGCCACGACATTTATTGAAGCTCATAGATCTAGCATTGCTTTCTCAATCCTAACATCACCTAGTTTGCAAGGGATAGTAAACATACCTGGGTCCTTGCATTTTGGAGGTAATTTTTCTGGAGGACAGCTGAAACATTTTCCCCCATACTTATCTTTTCATTAACTTTCAACTTCCTCTTGTTGGTGCAAAACTCCTTGAGAAATTTAGCATATCGAGGCACTTGTTTAATTGCATCAAGTAAGGGAATATTTACCTCAACCTTGCGAAAAGTTTCAAGAATTTTTTTCTTTTCCTCTTTTTTCTTGGATTTAGTCAATCTAGTAGGAAAGGGAGGATTTGTCACCAATGCCTTTGGTTGTTCACTATCGAGTCCTCTAGGCTGGTCAGTTTAAGGTTGAGGAGCAACTACTTTTTTTTCAATTTCTTCTCCACGTGCTGCCTTACTGGGTTCCTTCAACTCCTTCCCGCTTCTCAAGGTAACTGCACTAGCATTTTGTTTTGGGTTAACAACAGTTTGTGAGGGCAATTTACCTTGAGATTCCAATCTGTTCATAGAAGATGCCAGTTGACTCATTTAATTCTCCAGTTGCTGAATGCTTGTTCTTGTCTCCTGTTGAAATTGCTGCGTGTTAGTTGCAAGTGATTTAACAATTTCTTCTAGAAACATACCTGAACTTGTGGAGGTTTGTTGTGGTGGTGGAGCAGGTGGTCTATGCTGAAAGTGTTGGAATTGTGGTCTTGCTCCATAGCTGAAATTGGGATGATCCCTCCATCCGAGGTTGTAGGTTTTTGAATACGGATCTTATTTCCTTTGTGGTAGGCCTGGAAATCCTCCAGCTGCATTGGCATGCTCATAGGAATCATTTCGAAGTGTAGGGCACATGTCAGTTGGATGACCGATGGTAGCACAAATCCCACAAGCTTTCACTTGTTGCATATTTCCTATAGCTAACTGTCGAACAATTGAAGTTAGATTGGATATTTGATTTTCAAGGGAAGATATATTTACCTCATTCATCCTTATTGGAGATGTGTCCTGCCTGAATCCAAATTGTTGTGAGTTAGCGGCCATGATGGAGATCAAATCTCTAGCGTCACGAGGAGTACGAAGAATTAAAATAAATCTAATTAACACCAATACCCAGCAACGGCGCCAAAAATTTGGTGGATGTCGAATCCAACAAATAATAAAATTCTCACTCTTGAAAAATACAAATTGTAACAGTGATGAGCAAGGTCGTATCCACAGGGATTAGGTAGATTTATTTTAATGAAAATTAAAACAAAGAAAAAAAGGGGGTTTGAAATTTCGAAGTGAAATAAAAGAGAAAGCAATTATAATCAACTAAAAACTAAGGAGAAATCAATATCAGGCAAATATCCAACCAAAGGTATAATTTCAGAATTGGTTCTGAGAAGATACGAGGATAAAATCTTCTATTCTTCACTAAATTGGTTATGGCTATTAACAGGCTCTAACAACTTATCTCTCCTTACTTTCTCGATAACCAAAACAAGCTCTTTGATTACTTCTCTTGTTAATAAACAACCCTAAACAAGCTCTTATGATTTAATCTATCGACAGCATTAATAATTAGAGAGACTACCAATTCTAGCCAACAAATACACAAGCTCGATTCATTTAGAATAGGTTATATATCTTCATAACATAAACCGAAAATCTCTCTACAATCAACTATGTTATTTACCACTAATATTAGAACAATTAAATAATTACGAATTTAAAGTTCTAAATGGAAATTTATTAACCTGATAATTGAACAACAGGCCCTTTGCATCAATCAATCAAGACAATAGTTTTTAATAAATACAGAAGATATATAAATAGTGAAGAAATAAAAGAGCAATGAAAATTATTCATATCTCACAATTCTTGAAGAACCAAATCTTCAATTATCCTTCAGCTGGAAGAAAAGTATTTAGCTACTCATAATTAAAAGAACACCTAAAGAAAAGAGAAGAGGAATTTTTCTTGTGAATAATCTGTGTATAGGGCTGCAAGCCATCTCCTCTATTAGTGTTTCTCCCTTCCCTTTATATAGGCTCCAAAGTCTTCATATAGGCTCCAAAGTCTTCAATTTAAATTTCCTTTTTTAAACAAGAGAAAGAGTCCCTTGAAAATAGGACACTACAATTTAAATTTGGATCTTTCCCTTCTTCTAAACCTTAATAGGGAGTCTTGGCAAATACTTTCCTAAAGATAAGAATGGGTAACTAAATCTTTCCAGCTATCATACATATCCTTTTTTCTCCAAGAAATTCGTAACCCTAGGTCAGATCCTCGGATCCAGTAAAGCGCGCTCACGCTTTATCTGCTGACTGCTTCTATGAACATTTTGGGAAAACAGGACGTGCCCACGCTTTAAGCAAAAACTGCTTCTGGAATGTATATCTATTTTAGCTCCGATTTTTCCTCTCCAAATCTCTTGATTTTCAATTCAATTTGATTTAACTCCTCAATCTATTCCACAAAATACGAAACATAATCAAAATCCAAGATTTAAGCATTTATAACCATTAAAACATGAGGAAATATAACAAACATATAGATATCATGAATTCTTATCACGGACGTTCTTGATGGGAGAACGAGTATAAATACATAGTTTGGTCCCTAGACTCGGAACTACTCATTTTCTTTCGATCATGCACCATCAAATTGGAGAGTTCTGAGAGTCTAGAAGTACCAATGTCGAGAGAATAGCATATTGTGTAAGTGAAAAGCTTCAATGGCTGGAGGTATGTTTACGGTCCATATAATTCCGCATTTGAACTATATGCTATTTAAATTGTTTAGCATGTTTAGATTATATTTAAGTTTTACATTTGGTATCATAGCATTGTTTGCCTCTGCCTTGAAGTATTAAGCAATCTATAAAACTTTCGTTTTATACCCGAAAAATAATTTGATTTCAAAGTTTAATTTTTGAGAATTTTTTTATGGAAAATAATGTTAGAAATCATTAGGAAATTTGATTTCTAGTATTTCTGAGTTTTAAAATCTTGCCTTGGTATCCTGGAAGCCAAGATTTAGTTGGGTTTTGAAAACGGGTCAAAAAACGACCCAGCTGAAGGTTGAAGACAACTGTTTTGAAAAATACCATCTTTTTTCCTTCTGCCATTTAGGAAAATATCTTGCAGATTCAGAATTTGGTAACTTTCCATCAATAGCTTCTGTAGATTGAAAAAATATAATTTTTTCCTTCTGGTGTTTAGGAAAATATCTTGCAGTTTCAGAATTCGGTAACTTTTCATAATACTAACTATATATATTTGGAAGTTCAGATTTTAGCCTAATTTTATAGATTTTCATAATTTTGCATATGATTTGTAATTATTTGCAAAAATAATGTTTATGAACCCTTATAAGTATTTATTTTATTTATGTGCTTAAAATTATGTTGCTTTGTATGTATAATTTTATTTTTATAGTTATGCATGTAATTTAAGTTTAAATAGTTTTAGTACATAAATAATTTAATGTTGGGCATTTATTTGTAATTTTTGTGATTATTATGCACAAATTAAGATTATGTATATATACTATTTATGTTAGTTCTATATAAGCAATTTTGGTTAAATGGTCATATTTCACATGAATTTTTGTTTTTCAATTCATACTTTTAGAACGAGTTTATTTTGTGCATAGAATTAAATTAAGTGCATAATATTATGTTTAATTGTGCAATTTATGTTTTATTTATGAGAATTTATTTACATATGATAACATATTATTAAGTTTAGATATTGTTAGATAATGTAAACTTAGGTTATTCTAATAAAAATTAATTTGTACATAACAAATTAAGGTTCATAATATATTAGTATGAACAATTAAGTTAAAAATTATGAATAATTCATAGACAATTTGTAGTTGGCATAAAATAACATGATCTAGGACAATGCTCTGTCTAAGGATTCTGGTTTTTAATAATGCTTTATCCTGACTAATTATCCTGGGAGCACATTTAGTGATTGCCTATTATGTTACTGCGTAATTGTTCTTAGGCATTAAGTAGAGCCTAAAATATATAAAATATAAATATCTAGTGAACCATATAATTTTAAATATTTAAAAAGTAGCCACAGCATCTTTAATTATATAAAAATTATATATTAAGTGGATTAGAATCACATAATGGACATTAATTATAATTAATTATATAAATGTAATGATTTTACCCCACAGGGATCTTATTATGTTTATATAATTAATTAGGATAATATATTAAAATTTGTTTTTCTTAATTTACCCACAGGAGTTAGGAAGAATTAATTTAGTAGTTTTATCATAAAGTTTAAAGATAGAAAAACATCAAACTATAATCATAATATACATTATGAATTTAGTAAAAATAGTTTGATAAAATCTATCATAAAGTATAAAGAATCTTATTGAATTAAAAATTTAACCCATAGATAATTTTAATGAAAATTAGATTCAATTTCAGCATGTTTTTACATTGGTAAAACATGCAATTTAGAGTATTAGACCTCAAATCTTGATAGAAGCTTTTGGACTTTTATGCAGTTTCTCAACCAACTAGTTTTTCTGATATACGTTGTGACATACCCGAACTTAGGGGAGATAACTATAAGGTATGGAAGGAGATGATTCTCCTCCATCTAAGGTGGATGGACATAGATTATGCTATTAGGAAGGACAAACCACTTGCAATCACCGATAACAGCACTCCAGCTGCGGCCACGCTATATGAGAGATGGGAGCGATCCAACCGGCCCAACGTGATGTTTATCATGACTAAGATAACTGCTGATACACATGGTTCTCTCGACCAACATGAGAAAGTCCGTGATTTGCTAAAAGCCATTGATGATCAATTCGTCACTTTAGAAAAGGCATTGGCGAGCACCCTGATAATGAAATTATCATCCCTCAGACTCACCAACGTAAAATGTGTGCACGAGCACATAATGCAAATTCGTGACATTATAGCTCAACTTAAGAAACTCGAGGATGATATGTCGGAGTCTTTCCTGGTGCACTACATTCTGAACACCCTTCCAACTAAGTACGGGCCTTTTAAAATCTCGTACAACACACATAAAGACAAATGGTCAATCAATGAATTAATGACCATGTGTGTTTATGAAGAAGAGAGACTTGTGATGGAACTGGGAGAAAGTGCAATGCTGGCTACTACCCGTGGGAAGGACAAAGCTAAAGCTATCAAATCTCAAGCCAATCAGAAATCTAATCAGAAGCGGAAAAGAAAAATACCAACTCAAGCTAATATCAAGAAAGAAGAAAAGTGTTTCTTTTATAAAAAGAAGGGACATATGAAGAAGCAATGCATCAAATTCCTAAAATAGCTTGAGAAGAAAGGTAATCCAACCTCTTTTGTTTGTTATGAATCTATCATGGTTAATGTTAATATTAACACATGGTAGATTGATTCTGGATCTACAATCCATATTGCAAACTCCTTGCAGGGTATGCAAAACCTAAGGAAGCTAGTGGGAAGTGAGCAAAGCATCTTATCAGGTAACAAGATGGGCTCACATTTGGAGGCGATTGGAACTTGCGTTTTAACCTTAAGTAGTGACATTATTTTAAAATTAGAAAGGACCTTTTATGTACCAAGTTTCTCATGAAACTTGATATCTGTTTCCAGACTTGTACCATTTGGATATTCCTTTAATTTTCAAGACACATCTTTTAGTTTATTTTATAAAATTGATTGTGTTGGGAATGATATTTTGTCTGATGGTCTTTATCATCTTTATTTGCAAAATGATGCCACTTATAGTTCAATGCATGTTTAAACTAGCATTAAAAGGTATAATATTAACGAGGACTCCTCTATGTTATGGTATCGGAGATTAGGACATATCTCCATAGAGAGAATTAAGAGATTAGTGAATGAAGGGGTACTTAGTACTCTAGATTATATTGATTTTGAGACTTGTGTGGGCTACATTAAGGGAAAGCAGACCAACAAGTCCAAGAAAGGTGCTAATAGGAGTTCGGACATATTAGACATTATTCATACTGATATATGTTGCCCAGATATGGACGCACATGGTCAAAAATATCTCGTCACTTTTATCGATGATTACTCACGATATATGTATATCTATTTACTTCATAAGAAGAATGAAGCATTGGATGCCTTCAAAGTCTTTAAGGTTGAAGTTGAGAACTAATGCAGAAAGCAAATACAAATTGTGAGATCCGATAGAGGTGGAGAATATTATGGTAGATGCACAGAAAGTGGACAAGCACCTTGTCTTTTTATCAAGTTTCTTCAAGAACATGGGACTGTTTCCCATTACACTATGCCTGGTTCCCCAGACTAGAATGGTGTTGCAGAAAGAAGAAACCGAACATTGATGGACATGATGCGAAGTATGCTTAGCAACTCCAACCTTCTTACATCCTTGTGGACTGAAGCACTAAAGACGGCTGTGTATATATTAAACCAAGTTCCAACCAAGGCTGTTCCCAAGACACCATTTGAATTATAGAAAGGTTGGAAGGGGATGTCCGTCTGAAGTGAGGATATATAACCCACAAGAGAAGAAACTAGATCCGAAGACCATTAGTGGGTATTTCGTTGGATATGCCGAAAGGTCCAAGGGTTACAGGTTTTATTATCCAACTCATACTACTAGGATTATGGAATCAAGAAACGCTAAGTTTCTAGAGAATGACATGATCAGTGGGAGAGATCGGTTCAGGAACTTAGTTCCTGCACATGATCATACAGAATCTTAACCTTCTTCATCAAATAACAGATTGGTTATAGTTCATAGCACTCCTCAAGTAAAAGCTCGTGTTGACCAATCAATCATTGAGGTTCCACAAGCTGTTGACAACATTCTAATAGATCAAACAGTTCATGAAATACCATAAGCTCCTGAACAACCAGTTGAACCATAAGCTCCCCTAGAAGACATTGGTACAACATTAAGAAAATCTACTAGAGACAGAAGATCAGCAATTCCTAGTGATTACATTGTGTATCTACAAGAATCTGACTATAATTTTGAGGCCGAAAATGATCTTGAAACCTTTTCACAGGCTATGAGTTGCAAAGGGTCAACCTTGTGGCACGATGCCATGAAGGTGAGATGAATTCTATGAAAAGCAACGGAGTCTGGGATCTTGTAGAGTTACCTAATGGAGAGAAGACCATTGGTTGCAAATGGGTCTTTAAGACCAAGAAAAATTCATTAGGCAACATTGAGAGATACAAAGCGAGACTCGTTGCTAAGGGATTTACTCAAAAAGAAAGAATCGATTACACGCAAACTTTCTCTCCTGTATCTAAGAAAGATTCTCTTTGTATTATTTTGGCATTAGTTGCTCATTTTGACCTTGAGCTGCAACAAATGGATGTGAAAACCGTATTTCTTAATGGAGATCTGGAGGAAGAGGTTTACATGAAACAACCAAAAGGTTTCTCCTCTAATGATGGTGAGCATTTGGTTTGCAAGCTTAAGAAATCCTTATACGGTTTAAAAGAAGCCTCCCGTCAATGGTATTTTAAATTCCATGAAGTAATTTCTTCATTTGATTTTGTTGAAAGCCCCATGGATCAATGTATATACCAGAAGGTCAGTGGGAGTAAAATTTGGTTTCTTGTTTTATATGTGGATGATATTTTACTTGTAACCAATGATAAAGGCTTGCTGCATGAGGTGAAACAATTTCTCTCTAAAAATTTTGATATGAAAGATATGAGTGAGGCATCTTATGTCATTGGCATTAAGATCCATAGAGATAGACCTCGAGGTGTTTTAGGTCTGTTACAAGAAACCTATATCAACTAAGTTTTAGAGAGATTTCGGATGAAAAATTGTTCACCAAGTGTAGCTCCCATTGTGAAGGGTGATAGGTTCAATTTGAGCCAATGCCCGAAGAATGATTTTGAGAGGGAATCCATGAAGAACATTTCATATGCTTCAATAGTCAGAAGCCTTATGTATGCTCAGGTTTGCACTAGACCTGACATCGAATTTGCTGTAGGAATGTTAGAGCGATATCAGAGTAACCCAGTTATAGACCACTGGAGAGCTGCAAAGAAAGTAATGAGGTATCTTCAAGGAACTAAATACTACAAGCTTATATATAGACAGACAGACAATCTGGATGTGATTGGCTACTCTGATTTAGACTTTGATGGCTGTGTTGATTCACGTAAATCAACATCATGGTACATTTTTTCGATGGCCAGTGGAGCTGTTTCTTGGAGAAGTGTCAAGCAGACATTGACTACTACTTCTACTATGGAAGCTGAGTTCGTCTCCTGTTTTGAGGCTACTTCACATGGTGTATGGCTTAGGAGTTTCATTTTTGGGCTTAGAATCATGGATTCTATATCTAGGCCATTAAGAAATTTCTACGACAATTCAGCTGCTGTCTTTATGGCTAAGAACAATAAAAGCCAAAGTCGAAGTAAACACATCAACATTAAGTATTTAGCCATAAGAGAACGTGTAAAAGAAAAGAAAGTAGTCATTGAACACATTAGCACTGAATTGTTGATCGCTGATCCTTTGGCTAAGGGCATGCCACCTCTGAAATTCAAGGATCATGTAGAGAAAATGGGACTTGGTTCCATTTTGTAATTGTATACATACAGTTTATTAATGAAACTATTATATATTTTGATGTTTTCTTATATTCATGTGCACCTTAATTTCTTTGAGAAAATTCATCTGTATAGGACCAAGAATAAACATAAGGTTTATTCATTAAGAAATATTGCCACATGAAGAATAATACTTGAGGAACTAAATGCACTGTAATACATGGAAGGTAATACTTACTCTTAGAGGACTTATCGCCATGATTCATGTATTTACTTCTTAAAATATAATCAACGAGATTAAGTTAGGTTCAATGTATGGACCAAGTCGGAGAATGTAACCAATCCATTTATGGTCCAAACATTCAACCTTCTGACTGCCTCAACCTTTTGGCTGCCCATTGATTGTGGTAACTAATGTATGGAATACGGATGGACGTTCTTGATAGGAGAATGAGTATAAATACATGGTTTGGTCCCTAGACTCGGAGCTACTCATTTTCTTTCGATCATGCACCATCAAATTGGAGAGTTATGAGAGTCTAGAAGTACCAATACCGAGAGAATAGCAGATTGTGTAAGTGAAAAGCTTCAATGGCCAGAGGTATGTTTATGGTCCATATAACTCCGCATTTGATCTATATGCTATTTAAATTTTTTAGCATGTTTAGATTATATTTAAGTTTTACATAACTATGTGGAGCAATATTTCAACTGTAATTGATGTAAGAGGTAAAAGGTTGGGATGATAGCAATTCAAATTTGGAATCTTCAAAATCGCTATATTCAAATTTTATTTTTTACCAACTTTTTGAAGGCCAAAGACACTTGTAGAGTGATTAAGGCCAAAGTCATAAAATCATAAGGTCTAAGATTTAATTCTCACTAATTTATAGGTTATTGTCAACTTATATAGTAATTATTTTTCTCGCTTTAGATAGATAAAGTATTAGTATTGTCGATTGTTTATAAGAAAGTATTGTATGTGGGTTTATATTGTAACGAAAACCACATATCATAGTACTTGTATGGCATTACTTAACTGTCGTCCTATGGCTCGAGAGGTGTGGTACTTTGTGTTTTTGTATGAGAGTCTCAAACGATGTCAACATATTGACCTTTTGGAGTGGTTTGGGTTGTCAGTGATTTAAAGAAAAATTAGAATTACTAGACTACGATTATTTTGGCTTGGCTAATTTGTATATGTTTCTTCTATATAAAGCAAAATTGTGTTTCTTTTTGTTTTAAAAAAATTGTATTTCTTTTTAAATCAATGATTCCAACCAATATCCAAAAAGAGAAGAGAAAAGAATAAAAATCAATTATCTATTTTAAGATTGATTTTTCCTAAGAGGGTTGGGTGTTGATACAAGTTTGAAAAGGAAATATAATTAAATAAATAAGCCAGAAGAGGAGGATTCTCTTTTTTGTAGTTTGATAATCTTCCGTAATTAATTATTGAGACTTTTTGGTTAATTGTATATGCATAGTACATAACTAAAACTTCTTAATTTGACCATTAATATAATGTCTAACCTAATTTTGAGTAATTCTCTTATTTAATCATGAAAGGCTACACATTTTCAATAATATATAAAGTGCCATAGAAACACCCTATTCACCATGCCAAAAAGAAAAAGAAGAAAAAATGAAGTGTTTTCTATTATGTGTGCTTTTCTTTGCCTTCGTTATAGCCAGCTTTCACACTACTTGTGCTACATCTCCGCCCTTTGAACCATACAATGTCAAGATAGTGGATGGATTAAGCGGCGATAAAGCTCTTGACGTCCACTGTAAATCGGGAGATGATGATCTTGGTTTACATCACTTAACTCCTAAGCAAGAATACCAATTTGGGTTTAAAAGCAATTATTTGGGGACTACTCTTTTTTTCTGTAACCTGTGGTATTGGGACTTTCATGTCGTTTTTGATGTGTTTAGGGATGACGATGAATTCTTAAAGGGATGCGGTGGTAACTGGTGCATTTGGGAAGCAAGAGATGATGGTGTTTACCAGTATAACACTAAAACCAAAGAATATACATTCAAGTACAAATGGGGACCAAAAGCAAATAATATTAAATTAAGGTCATGATTAATTTTCATGGTCTGATTTTTTATGGTTTCCTTGGCTGAAATCAGGGGTGTCATTTGCTCTTGGTTTCTTTCTCTCTCTCTTTTTTTCTGATTTTAGCAGCTTGTATGCTTCAGCTGCTGTAATTATCTTTTCTACTATCAATAAAGCTCTTCTGTTTGCCCATCTAAAGATTCTCTATTAGTTTTCTTTTTTATTTTGATTTCTTCTTAATTTTCTTTTAAGATTTTTAATTAATCATGAATGATGCACAAAAAACAAGACAAATTAATCTAATTTTAATTGAAAAAGAAAAACCAATTAGAACTAACAATTTTTTGCTTACTCTGAAGGTGATTCAAAAAATTATGGGAGTATATTTGCACTCATCAATTTTTTTCTTGTTTTACATTCGTATTAAAAAGGTGTTATAATGATTCTCACGTGAATACGAGATAAAGGTGAAATATATGCACCCGATGTACTAAAAATTTACGAGATAAAATATATATATAACACATTACACAAACAAAATTACCATTTTTTTACTACCTATCACTAATATGTTATTCTAGCATTTCCCATAGAAAATATTATTCTGGTAAATTATTTAATTTGCACTAAAATATTAATATTCATGGTGATTTTAAGTGAAAATAGCATTTGGATAATGGAAAATTGCATTGACGGTACTCAAATGAAAGATAAAAGAAAATGGAAAATATGATTTGATTACAAAATTAAGCATACAGAAGCACAACCTAGTTCACAATATTATCACAATCCATTTAAGATGAGAGAAATAACCGATATATAAATTGGACAAATAATTCACACGTAATGAGAATCAAATTTCAAATTTTATAATTCTAGGACCTCAACCTTGATCATTAGTGCAAAACCTTATCAGCCTTCATTAAATTATTTTAAGTAATACTACATTGTCATTACTACTCATGCCTGGGAAATAATAATATTTCTTAAAATGGCTAAGTTATATAACCAAATGAAAGATAAAAAAAAATGGAAAATAGTAGTTTATAAAGTAATTTTTGTCATATAAGGAATATTGCTTGCTATGGCAATGTCATCACCTTTAATAAATAACTTTATCGCTTTGTTTTTCTATATATCTTTATTAGTACTCTCTTTAATTTTATATTTTTTGCATTATTTAGGTCTGACTTTTGGTGGTTTCTTTCCTTAGAAATCTCTATTAGTGCTCGTTTCTTTTGATTTCTTCTTGCCCTTTAAGTTTTTTAATTAAAACAAATCAATCAAATTTTAGTTGAAAGGATCGAACAACCAATTAAAACTATTTAATTACATAAACCAGAAGAGGGTGATTCTCTTTATCTAGTCTCATAACATTCGGTTTTGATCACATAATTAATTTTTGAGAATTTTTGGTTAATTGGATGTAACAGACCATGAGTTACTAAACCTTCTTAATTTGATCATTAATATAATATCTAACTTAATTTTGAGTAATTTTCTTATTAAACCTTTATTTAATAATATAATAGTACCAGAGAAACACCTTATTCACCGTACCGAAGAAATAAAATGGAGTGTTTTCAATTATGTGTTCTTTTCTTTGCCTTTGTTATAGCCAGCATTAACATGATGGGCACTACTTATGCTAAGCTCCTCCCATCTCATGTCAAGATGGTGAATGGAATGAGCAGCGATAAAATTCTTTACGTCCAATGTAAATCGAGAGACGATGATCTTGGCTTACAACACTTAACTCCCAAGCAAGAATATCAATTTGGGTTTAAAAACAATTATTGGGGAACTACGCTTTTTTTCTGTAACTTCTGGTATTGGGACTTCCATACCGTTTTAGATGTGTATAAGGATAACGAAGAATTCTTAAAAGAATGTGGTGACGACAACTGGTGCATCTGGGAAGCAAGAGATGATGGTGTTTACCAGTATAACACTGTAAGCCAAGGATATACATTCAGGCACAAATGGGAAAAAACCAAAAGCAAATAATATGCATTCACCAGATTTTTTATGGTTTCCTTCGTTGAAATCAAGAATGTCGTTTACTCTTCGTTGCTTTCTATCTTTCTGCTATTACTAAAGCTCTTCTGTTTGCCAATCTAAAAAATTTCGATTGGTGCTACTCCTTTTATTTTGATTTCCTTTTAAGATTTTTAATTGATCATGAATGATATGTGCACAAAAAAACAATTTAATCAAATTTTAATTAAAAAAACAACCAATTAAAACTAATAATTTTTTTCTTGTTGGGAAGGTGATTCATAAAATTCTTAGAGTACATTTGACCTCATCGATTTTTTCTTCTCAAATTATTTTATGTTTTCAGTACTATAATTTTTACGTGTTCATGTGCAATTCATGTTAAAAATGGGTTATAATGATTCTCACATGATTATAAAATAAAAGTGAAATATATGTACTCGATGTACTAAAAACTTACTGGATTGATAGCATAGGGTAAAAAATATTTAACTCTAACTAATTTATTGGTTATTGTCAACTTATATAGTATTTATTTCTCTCACTTTTGATAAATAAAGTATTAGTATTGTTGTTTGGTTATGAGAGAATATTGTACGGGGGTTTAAATTGTAACCAAAACAAGAATATCAAGCCGTAAAACTCTTGACGTCCACTACAACATAATTGACATGTACCGGCGCTTTAATTCCAGCACTTCACAAAAACACTGCAATATAACAAATGTCGGTGCTTTTTTTGTGGCGTTTCCTTGAAGCGCCGCAATATATAAAGAACATATAACGGCGCTTTAAAACGCCGGTATACATGAATTTTAATACATATAGCAGCGCTTAGAAGTGTCACAATATACCGGCGTTTCAAAGCTCTGGAATATGCTCTCTGTATATACCAACGCTTTAAAGTGCCGGGATATGCTCATCTGCATATATCGGTGCTTCAAAGCGCCGAAATATGGGAATGGGCATATTCCAGCGCTTTAAAGCGCCGGTAATTTCCAATATAAATGACCTACCGCCATAATTTTTCCCCCAAAATTTTTCTGCTGCCCTTCACTCCACCGCACCGTTCCCCCAAAAAAATTTCTCTGCTCCGCCCTTAGCTCCACCACGCCGTTTCCCCCAAAAATTGTCCCCCCTGCGAGCTCCCCCGCCATAGTCTTCTTGCTATGTCACTACTCTTTATTGGTCCACTTATCCCAATCCTCGACCTTTGTTTGAACATCTGGGTAGGCTCTCTAATTTTTTTGTGTTTTTTACTTGATTAGGAAGGTGTTAATTTATTTACTTTTTTCTGATATGGAGATTTTTTCTGTGTTTCTATATCTGGATTCTTTGGTTTTTGCTCTCTTTACTTGGAATGATTTGTCCATTTTGACCTGAAGAGGGGTTTCAAATGCCGGCTGCTAATCTGGGTCTTCTTCTCTCTGTCTAGAACTGAGATTCTTGTTTTGCATTGCATGATTAGTTATTGTTTGCATCATAGTGATTTGTGATTGATGATACCAGTCAAGAAATCCTCCACTCAACCTTCCCCAAAGTATTATTTTTTTTTTTTAAAAAAAAGGAAAAGAAAAGAAAATATTAGAAGGCAAAAATAACGTAACCAATGAAGTTTCATTTATATGATACACAAGGTATCAGAATACTAGAAAAAGAGAGGAAATTAGCAATCATTAGAGTGAAACAGTGACAAAATTCTGCCCCCTAAGCTTTTTCTGATTAAGCACCATATACCAAAAGTTAATCAGCCTTTTTATGTGTTTTTTTTCTTTTGAGTTTTATACTTAATATTATGCTAAACTAAAGTTGTCTGGATTTTAGAATTTATTTTCACTAGGACTTATATGATATAAAATGCAATCTAAAACTTGCAAATAGATTTGAATTCTAGAAATTTATGAATTTCTCAACAAAATTTTTTTCTTTCTTTTCCCTTTCTGTACAACTTGAAGGATGAGATTTGCCTGTGTCTCATTCTCAATTTATCAAACATTCCCTCCCTCTCCTCCATTCTCCCTGCCAAATTTGAAAGTGCATTTGATTAGTGATCATCAGCCATATATGCTATTTGCTTTGTGTAGCTTAATGTGGTGTTCCTATTCCCCCTAACTACCCCCCCCCCCCCCAAAAAAAAATCCAGTTGAAGAATCTTACTTTCATGATCCTTCTCCAAGTTCTGTGCACCTTTTCAAATTTATAACACTCTTCCTTTACCTGCCCCACCTTTAAGTATTTGTTTTTTTTTCTCCTCAAGTGTAGAAGAACAAATCTAAGTTTAAAATTAAAAATTACACTTGATGAATATCAGTTTGGTTTTGTTTTCTTTGATCATTGTTTTTTTTCTGAGCTTCCCTTATACTCTTTTTTTTGTGTTTTAAGATAAGATCCATATAAAAATTGGCGAAAGTTAGATATTTAATTTGTTTCACATTTTTTTAGTAGACGGATTAATGATTGAATGGTGTACTTTATCATGGAAACCATATATAACTCAAATAAACACACACAGATGATGTTCACGAGAACTAATATCTTTGCTCATACCATTTTTGAGTTAAGTCTGTCCTCAACTTTTTTTATTCCTGTTGAATTATGTATTTACATGTTTGAATTGGTTTCAGTAGCATGTTATTATCATATATTTACGTGTATGCATCTCTAATTCTCTATGCTATAGTTTAAAAGGTAGAGCCTTGAGATATATTCTGATTTAGTCTGAAACTATCTGTATAGTAGGTGTGTCATCCATAATACTTGCATAAGGGGGTTCTCAATGCTGGGAAGCAATCATGTGATTTTTTATTACTTATGATAAATATACCCATGTTACATAATTATAGAAGTTGCAATTTCAATTAGATACATGTTCATCAGCTGAAATGATCAGATTGGCTTAGTACCTCATGTGGATTCTCAATCTTTTGTTTTACATTTATGGAACCTCTGTTTTCTATGATCTCAGAATTTGCTACATCAGCAATTAATGTTGAATTCAGTTCTTACATCTTACTAGTATATTGTAATGTTATGGAAAATAAATAATGTTTATTTTTTTAAAAGAATATTTTATTGGGAATAGTTTGTTTTTTAATTGGGATACTTTGTACATAATATTAAATATACAATTAATAGTTTTTTTTTAAAAATAGAACTAATAATGTTTTCACCTAATGTAGTTACATGAATAGTTTTTTTTTTATTGGGATACTTTGTATATAATATTAAATATAGTTTTAACTCAATTTTAGTTCATCCACTTACCAATCAAATCCAAGTTTGTGATTATGCCTTCTTTTGCCAAAAATATTTCAATTCTGATTTTCTTAACATCGTTTTAGGAAAGTCTATTAGCATCATCTAAAAATGGATAAAAGTTGGATAGATAAACCGAGGTCGTGTAAAGCCTATACGGATGGTGTTGCAAACTTCATTAGATTTGCGCGTCAGAAAGCTTGTGGTCATGGTAGTATAGTTTGTCCATGTAGGAGATGTGGTAATTGTTATTCGCTCGAACCAGAAATTGTTCAGGAGCATCTATTGTATAATGGGTTTAGTCTAGGTTACACCGAGTGGGTTTTTCATAGGGAGAAAGTCTCTCGTATAGACCACACTCACACTAGTTTACAACCCACTAGTGTTCCAGTTGGCTTCATGGGACGAGATGACGTGTTGGGTTTGCTCCGAGGTGCCTTCAAGGTAACTTGTGAAAACCCAAACAATGAACCGTTAAGTTCAGAAATTGTAGTGGGATCTTCGAATGAGCATGTTGAAGAACAAAAGGCTCATGGTGGGTTTGAGTTCAATAATTGTGGTGATCCTTCACACGTCGAACACCCAGTTCTTTCTACTATTGATGAGACGACTCAGTATCGCAATTTAATGAAAGATTACGATATTGAACTTTATCCGGGTTGTTAGAATTTCACAAAGTTAAGTTTTATGTTATATCTACTACATCTCAAATGTTTGAATGGGTGGTCTGGTAAATCTCTTACTATGTTGCTTGAGTTTATCAACATGGCATTTCCGATGTGTGCTCCATTTCCATCAAATTATTATGAAGCCATGAAGATTATCAAAGGATTGGGTTTGGGCTATGAGAAGATTCATGTTTGTCCTAATGACTGCACACTGTATTAAGGTGAGCATGTGAATGATGAATTTTGTCATGCGTGTGGTATGCCGCAGTGGGTTAAAAATAATGCTGATGATGAAGATCTGTTGAATGAGATGGATGGTCAATCTAAAAAGAAAAAGCTGGCTAAAGTATTGCGTTATTTTTTGCTAATACCGAGATTGAAAAGGATATATATGTCAACTAAAATGGCTTCGTTAATGAGATGGCATGATAAAGATCGAACAAAAGATGGGATTTTAAGACACCCGACGGATGGATTAGCCTGGAATGAATTTGATACTTTGTATCCCGATTTTGCAGCTGATCCTCGGAGTGTTAGGCTTAGCCTAGCTAGTGACGGGTTCAATCCCTTTCGAACAATGAGTTTAACTTATAGCACATGGCCCGTTCTTTTGGTCTCATACAACTTGCCACCGTGGCTTTGCATGAAGCAAACATCCTTCCTCATTTCAATGGTTATTCCTGGTGAGAAAAGCCCTCGTAATGATATTGACATCTTTTTGCAGTCTCTAATTGAAGAGTTGAAACAATTATGAGATGGTGTTGATGCGTTTGATGCGTCCACCAATCAAAGCTTTAAGCTGCGCGCTTCTCTTCTTTGGACCATTAATGATTTTCCAGCCTATGCAAACTTATCTGGTTGGAGCACCAAGGAGCGGGTTGCTTGTCCATGTTGTGGGGAATCTACGCATTCTGTATGGTTAAAGCACGGGGGAAAGTTTTGCTATATGGGTCATCGTTGATGGTTAGTAGAAAACCATGAGTTTCGTTTTCAAAAGGATCAGTTTGATGGCACCATAGAGTTGGGATCTGCTCCTGTTCCACCATCTGAGCACGATGTTTTAAGACAAGTAGAGGGTGGAAACTATAGGTATGGTAAAACCTCGAAGCCTTCTAAGAAGAGGGCAAGAGAGGATGTTGGTACCTCTACGGGGCAAGTGCTAGTGGATTAAGTTAATAACCTTTTTTAGGGTGTGGACGATTTCCTTGAAAATGTTGATAATAAGGGTATTCCCATGGATGAGGGAGTTGTAGATACGTTGTGGAAAAAAAGAAGCATTTTTTTTTAGTTACCATATTGGCAAGACAATCTATTGCGTCATAATTTAAATGTGATGCATATAGAGAAGAACGTATGTGATAATTTGATTGGAACAATATTGAATATAGATGGTAATATTAAAGATAATAAGAAGGCACGCCGTGATCTCGAGGAAATTGGTATTAGGAAAGACCTCCATTTAGTTGTTCTTCCTAATGGAAAAGATCACTCGCCTCCAGCATGCTACACTATGTCCACGAAGGAGAAGCACAATTTCTTGACAGTTTTGGCAAATCTTAGAGTTCCTGATGGGTATGTATCAAACATCTCGAGATGTGTCAACCTAAAGGATCGTAAGCTGTTAAAAATAAAGAGTCATGACGATCACATATTGATGCAAGAAATCCTTCTGATTGCCTTAAGAGCATCTTTGCCTAGACATGTTGTAGCAGTTGTGTCTGAGTTATCATCATTTTTCAAAGCTTTATGCTCTAAAGCCCTTGATCCCCATGAGCTTGATTTATTGGAGTCGCGTGTTGCTTTGACACTCTGCCATTTGGAGAAAATATTCCCCACGGGTTTCTTTACCATTATGGTTCATCATATCATTCACTTAGCCTCCGAGGCAAGACTTGGGGGTCCTGTACACTACAGGTGGATGTATCCTATTGAGAGGTTAGATGTTCAAAGCTATTTTGTGCACTTTGTTTTTTTTTTTTTTGTTATATATTGGATACTTAAGTTATCTTTAATTTTTTGGCTTTGCAAGGTATTTAGTGCGCTTGAAATCTTACGTACGTAATAGAAGTCGACCCGAGGGGTCAATTACTAAAGGGTATAATGAGGAAGAGTGTCTAACATATTGCTCCCAATACTTCAAAGGTGTAGAGACAAGATTCAACCACCCCCAAAGGAACAATGATACTGTAAATTTTCCAGATGAATACATGTTTTCCTCTAGTGGACGGATAATGGGAAAGATTGTGAGTGTTGAGCTCGATGAAATGTCATTGGCTCAAGCACATCGTTATGTGTTGCTACATAATGATAAACTTTGTGACCTTTGTAGGTTAGTATCAATAAAAGAACTTAATTAGTAATCATGTGTTTAAATTGAGTTTTTATTATCTGTTGTTATCACTGTGATGGCTAACAGTTACATAAAAACATCAATTATTGCAACGAATTTTTGGCTACTCAAAGGCTAACCAACCGTTCCAATCGACCAATACAAAGTCTCGAACAAAAGTGGTTGGTTGAGAAATTTCCCTCATGGCTTATGAGACAGGTTAGGCATAATAACAAGAGTCATCGAAAATTATAAGTGTTTTCAAATAAACATTGAATGTTGTTGTCTCATATTAATTGTTGGAAAATGTTTAGGTGCCATGGATGGTGGATAACAATTATTTAGATTAACTAATTTCCTTTGCTCAAGGTCTGAATAATGTTGTTAGAAGATTCAATGGATTCAACATCAACGACTTTAAATTCCACACAAAGGAACGTGAGAGGTGTAGATGATCTCAAAATTCAGGAGTTATAGTTGAAGGGGATGATAAAATGTATTATGGTGTGCTCAACGATATCATCTAGTTGGATTACTATGGGATGTTTAAGATTGTGTTGTTCCGTTGTGATTGGGTGGCTATTAATTCACCCAGGGGTTTAAAGAAAGATGCAAGTGGGTGCATTCTCGTGAACTTGAATAGGTTAATACACACTTGTCAGTTATTGAATGATGACCCGTTCATACTTTCAACTCAAGTGAAACAAATGTTTTATGTGCAAGACCCAACAAGAAAGGAATGGTATCATGTTGTGATCACAAAGCCAAGGGACCTATATGAAATGGGGGAAAAAACACAGGAAGAGGATGATGACATTTACAATCAGTGCATGCCTTCTAATGTAGTGGTAGGCGATCAATTAGATTGTATCTCAACTTGGGCTAGGATGGACATTGACGAAGATACCAACTAGTTTTATGTGCATTTCCATGTAATTATATTTGGATGTGTATTTATGTGATAGACATGTGTGTCAACGAGTTTTGTAAGGTTTTATTGTAATCTATCGGGTTACTGTTGCTTTGTATCACGCATAACAAGAGTCCTAAACTTTTTTGCGTACAATTTGTGGAATGCTACTTTAGAATGTCGTAAATTTCTGTTTTAGTTGTATCATTGATTATTGCTTGTTCTTTAAATCCTATTTGAAGCACTTATTTGTTCATTTGTTCTCAGGTTCTCTAAAGTTATTGATTGCTGCATTTGCTGCGACCCATTGACCATTCCTATCTTTCAGGTGTGGTTCTTCTAATTCTTGTTAACTTTTAATGCATTCTTGATAGTGTGAGATATAATCATTTTAATGTTTTTATGTATACAGATTGCAAGATGTATAGGTCAAAAAATATCTCTCCCTCAGTTAGAGATAACATGACAAACCAGTATGCAACTGAGTCTTCACACCATCAAGAAGATATTCAGCATGAGCATGAGTATCACCTTGATGATGATCATGACTCGCAAAATGATTCTGATATCGAGCCAATAACAACGGGAAGTGATCACAATGATAGTGAACAATACGAGGTAATTGGTAATTTTTGTATTATAATACATTCTCTCTATAACTAGTTTGAAACCACATTGTTATACTAATTATAAAATTTATATTTTCAATGTATAGATTCTGAAGGGAGGGTGAGGAAGCAAACATGTGCCCTGAGAACCTCACAAGTGTGGTCCCTTGAACGTGGGGAAAACATTGTGGTTCACTTCAATGGACGTCATCAACCTATTAAGAAATATGGCCAAATGTTAAGTAGCTGGTTGGGCAAGGTTGCAAAGAGAGGGAATCTTTGTCCACTTAATTACACGGATTGGAAGAAGGTCCCTTCTAGCTACAAGAAGGACCTTGTTATATTGATTTGGGTAAGTAACAACTTAATAACCATTGATTGCCTCAAATTTTTTTCATGGTGTTGTACATGTATAATCCCTAACACCAATAATGCTTATTTGACATCGATTTCCTTTTTTTGTACTAGAAGAAGTTCCATTACCCTATTATTGAGGCGATAGACAAATTTTTTTTGAGGATGATAGAGAAAAAATGGGGGGACTACTGATATGTACTTAAAAGGGGCCACGTGAGGAACAAAACAAAACAACAAGTTTTGAGCAATAATGTCCCAAAAGGAGTAGATCAAGACCAGTGGAAGCAATTGGTGAACTACTGGTTCTCTGAGCAGAGTGAGGTTGTTTTAAAATAATTATGTTCATTTGGATTCTTATTGTTTCTATTTTTCTAATAATGAGTGATTATTCAATTGGTTTATTATTGGTGTAGAAATATTCTACTATAGGGACAGTGGCACGTGAAAGACAACAATGTCCTCACACGTCTGTTTCAAAGAGTTTTGCTAGAAGATGGGATGAATATGTGAGTTAATTTGCTTCATTCATCCAATCTTTCATTTGAGATGTTGTGTATTGAGTCACAATTTGAACTCTTTTCATACATGGTAGGAGATGACACATGGGAATGAGCCCGGGCGCGTAGAGTTTTTTGCTGAAACTCATAAACGCAAGGATGGGACTTTTATTGATGATGTATCACGACAATTTATGGTAAGTTCACTGTACATTTGTTGGTTGATCAAAGACAAAAATTGTATTTATTTGTCATGGTTGCCAAATGTTAAGCTGAGTTTATCTTTTACTGTCCATTTCGAAGATAGATGATCAAACCCTAATCACATTAAGGATAAGGAGTACATCTCATTATGTAGTTTATAGATCCAATGAATCTCATTTGAAACATAAAAATAAAAACCTTGTAAAAAATATGATAATCAAGACCTTTATCAGATAGATTCAAGCATGTACCTTGATTGTGATATTTTGGGTATAATCCAATTGATAATCACACTTCTCTTCTAAAAGAGGTAATTTTAAAAATATCATATTCCTCAGGGTCAAATTGAGGCTCTGAGCTCTCCTTACTTGATCATTTAGTTCTATATTTTATATTTTCATCATATCCTAGATACTTTTTCCATGAAGCATATGCCATTATTAAGTTTGCAGAACACTGAAACTCTGACTCTTCAACATCATGATCATGCTGATAAATCTGCAAAAAATATCTAATATGCTGATTTGTTTTCTTTTTTCCTTCATCATGATCAGTAGATACACATGGCTGTGGGGTTTCTGCTGCATATCTTTGTTACATGCATGGAGCTCTAGTTTCAAAACACTTTCTATCATAGTAATTTACCAATTTCTTCAAATTTGGAGTCCCCTATGCCATGCCCTGCCCTGCCCATTTTTTCATGCATAGACATCAATTCATGCATCTCTCTCTCTGTGTTATGATTTCGTTCTTAGATTCAAGAAATCAACTCATTTATTTGTTCTTTCTTCTCTCTTCTTTTTGGAGTGGTGGGATAATGTGAGTTGTTGAATGAATGAACTTAGTAGAACAAAAATTCAGCATGTTGATATTTTTCTATTAGGAAATCTTAAATCCCTTAACTAGTGCCTACTAAAAATAACTTGTCTCAATCAATGTCTCTTAATATTTAAGAATTTATCATTTACTGGTTCCAACCGTACATAAAGAAAGGTGAGAATAAATGAATAATTTATGATTAATTCTTTGTTTGTTCACTCGGTTACTTTCCTTGAGCTGGTGCTGCGTAGAACTGGTGCTGAACATACTGTATGTTTGTGTTTTTCTAATCTTTTTTGTCAGTCTCTGTAATGTTCGATTCCTTAAGGGGTTGTAAAAGTGTTTTTGAAGCTTTTTGAGGCTGGAACTATCTTTTCAAGTGCTGAAATTAATATCTACAGTACGCAATGAAAAGGCTTAAATTTAGTATAAATCATTTTGTTCTTCAAGTTTGGATTTCTCTTTGTTTGCAGATTTGTTTTCTTGATTTTTTTTCTTTGCAATTTTTTTGTTAGGATCAATCATTTGATATTGCTTCTCTGATTTTTTTGGATACTTCTCTGAGTTTATCTCTTTAAGTTGGATGTGTCATGCTCTAATTGCCGAGTAGTAGGAAATCCTGCAGAAAGATAAATTAGCTTGGAATGAATTAGAAGAGTTCCTGTGTATTATGATTCCCTTGTGGCCATAAAAGCTGTATGGAAGAAATCAGGGCTGTAGAGAATTAGTAAGAGGTTAGGATTTAAACTAAAAGATTGAGAGCTCCCTAAGGATATCAATAGGAGATCGGGTGGTCTGCAGAAGTGGGCTTGCTATCTTTGACCATCTTCTATCTGGAGGTATAGAGGTTTTTTTTCCTTCCCTTTTCCACTTTTGTTATTTTGATTTCTGGGTTTGGTAATATCCGTTGTCTTGATTAATATGAAATGCGCGGGTGTTGTCTTGTTTGTTCTATAAATCCGAGTAACCATACTTTCATATTTTTCTTATTGTCTTCTCCAAATTTTCCAATCGAAGGCTTATTGAAAGAATTCTCAAATTGGACATCAGCATGCTCAATTTTCTCCATCAAATGGATCTTAAATCTCTCTCGCTCTCTCTCTCTTTTAAATATCAATTTAATTTAATTCTCTCAATTTACAAGTTCATGGAACCATTAAAAAAAGACGTTTATGTATAAGTTATGGGTTAAATCTTTCAAATTGTTTTTTGAATTTTTGCATCTATGAAAAAGCATACAGTTGTGTTCAAATAAAAAACGAGATTGATTGGGTTTGAAAGCTTGTACTTTGGGCAGGATAAAGAAAATGGTAAATGATTTTGATAATTTAAACTGTGATCTGAAGTTGGGGATTTTCTGGGAATAATTACTCCTGACGTGGTCAGAAAAGGAGTGTTTGGGGCATATCTTGTTCTAGCTAGTATTTAAACATCTGATACAATGGAGCATGGCTGTTAAGGCAAACAGAATGTGATATCTTTCTATATCAATTTCATGTTTGACGTGACGTACTCAAGAGGACCAAGCTATAAGAAATAAGATTTGAAGAGAATGATAGCCTTAATTCCACTCACTACTTTTGGTTAACGTGGAATGAGAGATATAGGAGGGCGTTCGAAGGGTATGAGAAGTGGATTGTATGGGTTAGAGGTAAATGGCTTCCTATTCTTCACTTTTGGTTTATTGACCATTTTTCTGTAAATGAAGAAGTGGTTATAGGGTTCTTAGAGCTTTTGGTTTGTAAATGAGTCTGCACATGGGGTGGCACCCCCTTGATGGCCTTATAGAGATATTTACTTAAAAAGGAAAAAGAAATAAGCACATTTACCTGCTTATAGATTAATATTTAAGAGCTACAAAATAAGAAACTAAAATGGTTAGTGTATTGAAAGAGATAGTATACTATGAGCTACTAATAACTTAGATGGCCAGAGAGATATGCCATTGGAAGATTTAGTTAGTAAGACATCAAACCCAACAAACTGCTGTCTAATGACTTAGATCTGGAGCACTGGGGCTTTATTGTTGGGTTCTGAATGATACTTTCGAGTCACTTATGAACAGCAGTAACAGTAGGCTTACTTCTATTTGCTGGCTTTGGATATATTTTTTTTTTTTTGTTAGAATTCCTTTATAAATAGAGTCCAATTAGCTACTCAATATTTGGAGGAGTTTAATCTTTATTGTTTCGTAATTGTAGGTGACAGCTGAAGCTCGTGTTGTTGAACTTGTTGCAGCTTCAGGATCCTCTGATGCTAGCAATAATTTAGCAATACAAAATGAAGTCTTCACCGAGCTTATGGGTCAAGAGTGTTCTGGTCATGTCCGAGGTCAAGGGTTTGGAGTTACACCCTCTGCTGTGTATGGATTTTCAGCTCAGATGAGGAATGATATGGGATACCATGGGGCTTATGCTGAAAAGATAAATAGTCTAAAAGTACAAATAGAAGAAAACAATCAACAGCATGCGCAACAAATTCAACAAATAACGGCAAGGCACGATGATCAAATGAATAATATGCAATCCCAAATGGATGAGCTAAAGTCTTTACTACAGCATTTGGTTAATAGAGGACCTCATGATTGATTTCGTGATGCTACAATAATTTTTCATACTACATTTCCATTACTTTGTTTTTGTTTGAATTTTATGTGAACTATGATTGTTTTTTTTTTTTGTGTAAATAAGATGACTTTTGTGTTGACTGAAGGAATTTTTATGGATGTTTGATGCATTTTATATATTGAAGAACATTTGAATTTTTTTGTATTTTATGGTATATTTCATTTATTGAAGGGTGAATAGTGTTGATATTTAAGTCAAAATAATGTAAAAATACAATTAAAATCGTATTTATAGCAGCGTTTTAAAGGGTCGCAATATGGATAAAATGTCCGGTAAATATAGTGGCGTTTAGAAACGCTGGTATATAGCAGCGCTTAGAAGCGCCAGTATATAGTGGGGCTTCTAAGCGCAGCTATATACCGACGCTTCTAAGTGCCGAAAAAAAATGCATATTGCGGCGCTAAGCGCTGCTATATAGCGGGGCTTCTAAGCGCAGCTCTATACCGGCGCTTCTAAGCGCCAAAAAAATGTGCATATTGCGGCGCTTTCTTTAAGCGTCGGTATTTACACTTTGTTGAAGGAGGAGACCAATTCCAAAAATACTTTCGGTGGACAAAGAGTGGCCATGTGGGGTGGACACAGAGAAAGCACTTTATCCATGTGTTTCCACCTTTTCTCTAAACCTTTAATAAAATTGCCGAAAGCAATTTTGGCAAGAACTCTCATGAATGCACAATGGTTTCTTGAAGCCTATAAATAGTCTCTCTTTTGTACTCAAAGTTACACACCAAGAAAGAGTATTAGAGAGAGTGTGAGAGTTACTACTTAGAGAGGAAAATTTATTCCTTCTTTGTAAGTAATATTTTCCCCATTTTGTGAGAGAGTTGTTTCTCCTATTACAATAGAGATTAGACAATTGTTATCTCGTTGTAATTAGAGAGAAGTTGTTGTAATCCCTATTTTACAATAGTGAAATCCTCCTACACTTACCCGTGGTTTTTTACCCCAAATTTGTTCGAGGGTTTTTTTCCACGTAAAATATTTGTGTCCATTTTATCTTTATTTTTCTCATTTCACTTTAGTTGTGTGTTAGCTTCGACCCGGTAATTTTTTTTAACAGTGGTATCAGAGCTATTGGTTGAGGGATGTGAAGCAGATCGTTGTGAACGAGATGTCAACTACAACAAAGTTTGATGTTGAGAAGTTTAACGGGAGTAATTTCTTGTTATGGAAAATGAAGATTAAAGCAATTTTGAGGAAAGACAATTGTTTGGCAGCAATTGAAGAAAGGCCCGCAGAGATCACTGATGACAGCAAGTGGAACGAGATGGATGGTATCGCAATTGCCGATCTGCGCTTAGCACTAGCCAATGGAGTGTTATCTAGTGTGGCGGAAAAGAAGACTGCAAAGGAGATTTTGGATACTCTAACAAGACTGTACGAGGCCAAGTCACTACACAATAAGATCTTCTTAAAGATGAGACTTTATACTCTTCGAATGACGGAATCCACGTCGGTGACCGACCACATCAACATTTTGAATACTTTATTTTCGCAACTTACATCGATGGGTTACACAATAAATGCATCTGAACGTGTGGAGCTTCTACTTCAAAGTCTACCTGACTCGTATGATCAACTCATCATCAACTTGACGAACAACATCCTCACGGACTATCTAGTCTTCGACGAAATTGCAGCTGCTATTTTGGAAGAAGAAACCAGGCGCAAAAACAAGGAAGACAGATAGGCAAGTTCGCAGCAAGCGAAAGCTTTGACGATGACGAGAGGAAGATCAACGGAACGTAGCCCCAGTGGGAGTTAGAATCATGGTAGATCGAAATCAAAAAGTAAAAAGAATTTCAAGTGCTACAACTGTGGCAAGAAAGGGTATGTCAAGAAGGATTGTTGGTACACAAAGAAGAGTGGAGTCCCTGAGTCATCAAATGCTCAAGGGAATGTGGCAAGTGCCTCAGATGATGGTGAAGTTCTATACAGTGAGGCAACAACAGTAGTTGGAGGCAGAAAGCAGTTCGCTGATGTCCGGTTACTAGACTCAGGAGCAACATGGCACATGACATCTCGGAGAGAATGGTTCCACAAATATGAACCATTCTCAGGAGGTTCTGTACACATGGGTGATGATCATGCTTTGGAGATCGCTGGTATTGGTACTATCAAGATAAAGATGTTTGATAGTACAATCCACACTATTCAGGAGGTACGACATGTAAATGGCCTGAGGAAGAATCTATTATCTTTAGGGCAAATAGATAGTCTTGGATGCAAGACCCATGTCGAAAATGAGATCATGAAGATTGCCAGAGGTGTGCTTGTGGTTATGAAGGCAGAAAAGATCGCAGCGAATCTATTCATGCTTAAAAGAGAAACACTGCAGGAAGCTGATGCGTGTGTCGCGTCAACCAGTAAGGAAGATGAGTCGACGATGATGTGGCATCTCAAACTAGGCCATATGTCGGAATGAGGTTTGAAGATTCTCTCCGACAGAAAGCTGCTTCCAGGGCTCAAATCGGTAAATCTACCTTTCTTTGAGCATTGTGTTACAAGTAAGCAGCATAGATTGAAGTTTAGCATATCTGATGCTAGGAGTAAATGCATTCTAGATTTGATTCATTCTGATGTATGGGAATCACTGGAAATGTCCCTAGGAGGAGCAAAGTACTTTGTGTCTTTTATTGATGATTACTCTAGGAGATGTTGGGTGTATCCAATCAAGAAGAATTCAGATGTGTTTCTGGTATTTAAAGACTTCAAAGCACGAGTGGAACTTGAATCTGGGAAAAAAATCAAGTGCTTGAGGACAGATAATGGAAGAGAGTACACAGACGATGAGTTTTTTGCTCTTTGTAAGCGGGAAGGTGTCAAACGACAGTTCACAGTCACATACACGCCTCAGCAAAATGGAATGGCAGAGCGAATGAATAGAACTCTTACAGAAACGATGAGAGCTATGTTGAGGACTGCAAGTCAACCCAACTCTTTTTAGGAAGAAGCAGTCAAAACCGTCTGTTATGTGATAAATCGATCGCCATCAACAGCAATTAATTTAAAGACGCCGATGGAGATGTGGACTAGTAAGCCAGCGGACTACTCTACTTTACATTCTTTTGGATGTCCTGCGTATGTGATGTACAATGCCCAAGAAAGAATGAAGTTGAATCCGAAATCTAGGAGATGTATATTCTTGGGGTATGCTAACGGAGTAAAGGGGTATCGCCTGTGGGATCCCACTACCCGCAAGGTTGTTGTCAGCAGGGATGTGATCTTTGTAGAAGATGAACTACTACAAAAAGATGGAGACGATAGCATGTCGAAAGAGGTTTCAGAGACTATAACAATACAGGTGGAAAATAATCCGGTACAAGAAACTCCAGTTTCTACTGAAGCAGCACCAAAGCACGAGGTACAAGAACGAGTCGAGTCTGAAGCTGCATAAGCTCGCCGGTCAACTCGTGAGAGAAGGCCACCAGCTTGGCATTCGGAGTATGTCACTGAGAGCAATGTTGCATACTGTCTTTTAACGGAGGATGGAGAGCCATCAACTTTCCGAGAAGCTACAAGTAGCTCAGATGTGTCTTTGTGGATGGCAGCAATGCAGGAAGAAATTGAAGCTCTACACAAGAACACGACATGGGAACTGGTACCATTTCCACATGGGAGAAAATCCATAGGTAACAAATGGATCTACAAGATCAAGCGGGATAGCAATGATCAAGTGGAACGGTTTCGTGCAAGACTGGTGATAAAGGGATTCGCTCAAAAAGAAGGTATTGATTTCAATGAGATATTTTCCCTGGTGGTTCGGCTTACAACAATCAGAGTAGTCCTGGCTATGTGTGCTACGTTTGACTTACATCTGGAGCAGTTGGATGTGAAAACTGCATTTCTTCATGGAGAACTTGAAGAAGAAATCTATATGCTCCAACCAGAAGGTTTTGCTGAAACAGGAAAGGAGAACTTGGTTTGCAAGTTGAACAAATCTTTATACGGTCTCAAACAGGCGCCGAGGTGTTGGTACAAGAGATTTGATTCCTTCATTATTAGCATTGGATACAACAGACTCAGTTTAGACTATTGTACATACTTCAAAAGGTTTGATGGTGATAATGATTTTATTATCTTGTTGTTGTATGTGGATGACATTTTGGTAGCAGGCCCCAACAGAGATCAAATCCAAAAATTGAAGGCATAGTTGGCTAGGGAGTTTGATATGAAGGACTTGGGACCAGCAAACAAGATTTTAGGGATGCAGATTCACCGAGACAAAAATAACAGGAAGATTTGGCTTTCCCAGAAGAACTACTTCAACAAGATCTTGTGACGCTTCAACATGCAAGATAGTAAGCCAATTTCTACCCAACTTCCTATTAATTTCAAGTTATCCTCAAGTATGTGTCCTAGCAATGAAGGAGAGAGGAGGGAGATGTCTCGAGTACCGTATGCATCAGTAATGGGAAGTTTAATGTTTGCTATGATTTGTACAAGACCAGACATTGCACAAGCAGTGGGAGTGGTTAGTTGATTTATGGCGAATCCTGGTGAAGAGCATTGGAATACTGTGAAGAGAGTTCTGAGATACATCAGAGGAACCTCATATGCTGCATTATGTTACAGAGGATCAGATTTTACTGTCAGAGGCTATGTTGATTCAGATTTTGCAGGGGATCTCAATAAAAGCAAGTCTACTACAGGTTATGTGTTTACACTTACAAGAAGAGTTGTAAGCTGGGTTTCTAAACTCCAGACGGTTGTGGCTCTATCTACAACGGAAGCAGAATACATGGCGGCTACATAAGCTTGCAAGGAAGCAGTTTGGATACAAAGGTTATTGGAAGAGCTCGGGCACAAGTAGAAGAAGATTGTTCTGTTTTGTGACAGTTAGAGTGCCTTGCACATTGCAAGGAATCCAGCTTTTCATTCATGGACAAAGCACATAAGGGTTCAGTATCACTTCGTTCGAGAAGTAGTGGAAGAAGGTAGTGTGGATATGCAGAAGATTCACACCGATGAGAACCTAGCAGATGTTATGACCAAGCCGATCAACACTGACAAGTTTAAATTGTGTAGATCCTCATGTGGTCTAGCGGAAACGTAAGCAAGCATAGATTTGGCAAGTGAGGGAGGATGGAAGGATTAAGAAAGATCTGCTGCATAGATCGAGGTGTGAAGACAGATTGAAATCAGTCTTCAAGTGGGAGATTGTTAAAGGAGGAGACCAATTCCAAAAATACTTTCGGTGGACAAAGTAGTGGCCATGTGGGGTGGACAAAGACAAAGCACTTTATCCATGTGTTTCCACCTTTTCTGCAAACCTTGAGTAAAATTGCCGAAAGCAATTTTGGCAAGAACTCTCGTGAATGCACAATGGTTTCTTGAAGCCTATAAATAGGCTCTCATTTGTACTCTAAGTTACTCACCCAGAAAGAGTATTAGAGAGAGTGTGAGAGTTACTACTTAGAGAGGAAAATTTGTTCCTTCTTTGTAAGTAATATTTTCCCCATTTTGTGAGAGAGTTGTTTCTCCTATTACAATAGAGATTAGACAATTGTTATCTCATTGTAATTAGAGAGAAGTTGTTGTAATCCCTATTGAAATCCTTCTACACTTGTCCGTGGTTTTTTACCCCAAATTTGTTCGGGGTTTTTTCCACGTAAAATATTTGTGTTCATTTTATCTTTATTTTTCTCATTTCACTTTAGTTGTGTGTTAGCTTCGACCCGGTAATTTTTTTTAACACGCTTCGACACCGCACATACTAGTGCTTCATTCGGCGCTTGCAATAAGCGCTGGTAATTCATATTACAGCACTTTAAAGCACCGAAATATACAAAAAAAAAAAAAAAAAGACCGACGTTCGCCTAATATGTTGTAGTGGTCCATTGTAAATTGGGAGCTGATAATCTTGGCTTACATTACTTAACTCCAAAGCAAGAATATCAGTTTGGGTTTAAAAGCAATTAATAGAGACTACGCTTTTTTTCTGTAACCTGTGGTATCGGGATTTCCGTGACGTTTTTTATGTATTTAAAGTTGACGACGAATTCTTAAAAGGATGTGGTGATATTTGGTGCATTTGGGAAGCAAGAGATGATGGCAGTATAACACTAAAACCAAAGAATATACATTTAAGTACAAATGGGACCAAAAGCAAATAATATTAAATAAAGGTTTCCTTGGTTGAAATCAGGGGTGACATTTGTTCTTGGTTTTGTTTTTCTTTTTTTTCCTTTTTTTCCTGGCTTTAGCAGCTTGTATGCTTCAGCTGCTGTAATTATCTTTTGTTTGCTTTTATTTTGATTTCTTCTTAATTTTCTTTTAATATTTTTAATTAATCATGAATGATGCACAAAAAACAAAACAAGTTAATCTAATTTTAATTGAAAAGAATAACCAATTAGAATTAATAATTTTTTGCTTACTCAGGAGGTGATTCAAAAAATAGTAAGTATATTTGCATTCATAGTTTTTTTTTTCTTTTTAACAAGTGAAATTATTCTATGTTTCACATTCATATTAAAAAGTGTTATAATGAACCTCACATGAATACGACATAAAGGTGAAATATATCCACTTGATGTTCTAAAAATTTACGGGATTGAAAGCATAGGGTAAATATATAACACATTACACAAACAAAATTACCATTTTTTACTACCTATCACTAATATGTTACTCTAGCATTTCCCATAGAAAATGTTATTCTAGCAAATATTATTTAATTTGCACTAAACCATTCATATTCATGGTGATTTTAAGTGAAATTGGATAGTGGAAAATTGCACCGACAGTACTTGGTGGTCCAAAATATACTATAGTAATACCCAAGAGGGGGGTGAATTGGGTATTAGTAATTTTTAAAATTCTTTTTGCAATCTCAAATATCAAAATATATGCAGAATTAAATCAAATCAATCTTTCTAAATTACTAGCACAATGATGAGGTAATTTATTGCTTAATATAGAAAAGATAATTGAATTATAACATAATTAAGCAATCAATCTCATTTACTTAAATAATAAATAATTATAAGCAAGTAATTGTGCAAGTAATTAAGGAGATAGAGTTAGAGAGATGCAAACTTGATTTACAGTTGCTCGACAATATTGAAATCCTTCCGACCCTACGTCTACTCTCTTCAACGATCCTCCTTGAAGCTTTTCACTAAAACAAGCAACTTCCGGGTGTTGCTCAAACCGAATACAAACAAGCAACTTCAAGGGTGTTGCTTTAATCTTTTTTCTCACAAGAATCCTAAGTTTGCTACCCAAGTGTATATACCCAACACTCACTAGCTCACTTACAAACTCTCACAAGAGTTACACCAACTCTTTTAACAATATGATGAAATAAAAGTTTGAAATAAACAAACAAGAGAGATTTCTCAATGAATATTACAACTCAATATTTTCTCTCTCAAAAGCTCAAAAGCTTATAGCTTGACAATAGAGTTTCTCTTCCTTCCAAATGACCCTTGAGACTCTACTTATAGTGTCTTGAAGTCTAGCCACTGGAGACAAAATCGAGCCGTTAAAGACAAGTTTATAGCCTTTTAAATTCAAAAATATAGCTGTTGTAACTTATCCAGTCGACTTGGTTTATGATCCAGTCGATTGAATGTTAGAACAGATGTAGAAAACTAATTTTTCAAGCATCAAGTCGATTATACTATTCATTTAGTCGACTATACTATTCATTCAGCTAATTGAATAGTGTTTTGGGCTCTGTTACAGTGTTTTTAGCATCAATTTTCTTCATATTTCTTCATTCTTTTTGGATTTTTTAGTTTCAAAAAATCTCCCAATTGAATCAAACTATTTTGCACATTCAACACACAAGTTAAACACTTCAAGAGTGTTCTGTTACTATCAAAATTAATCTAATCAATTTCTTGATTGAAGCCTTTTTGGTGATGACAAAACATATTACAAATTTAAGCATAATTTGTGTGCAAGATATATGAAGAATGACAAATTTACAAATGCTCAAATAATTCTATATGTCAACATAAATTCTTCTTAAGTTCAATTAGAGCATGTTAAGCATTAAGCCTTACAAATTGAATATTTGCATTTAATAAGTTCACCTATAGATTTATATCTTCAATTAATTAAGGCTATGTAATAAAATGCAATGCAAATTTAATTCAGCTATTAAAAATTGAAATGGTTACAAAATGTATCTTAGGATACAAACCTATGATTGCATTTCAATTGTTCTCTTTGAATTTGATCTTTTGGAGAGCTTTTTGACTTTTGAGATTATCAACTTTGATTCACCAATTTCTACAATCTTGATCTCATTTAAGGTATAAATACTATTAACAATCTGTATCACTTAAGTAATATTCATTAGTGCTTAATCAATATTTTTTTTACTATTAAAATCATTCAGGGTCAACAAACACTTGGTCAACAATCTCTCCTTTTTTTTATGGTGACAAAAATCTTAATTAAAGATCAAAGAAGATAAATTGAAAAGAGATGAAGGGTTTAGAATTTTGTAAAAATTTTAACATATTCTCCCTTGTATTTCTATCTATTAACATCTTGCAGAAAATCAAACACAACATAAACACTTTCCAAAGAAATTTATCTCTATTTCAATAAATGCATATATATCATTGTATTTTCCATATGAGTTCAAGATATGTTAAGTTAAGAATAAGGTCTCTAACAAGATCTCTAATTTTCTTATTTTTCTCCCCCTTTTTGTCATATAAAAAAGGGTGGATTTCAAAGAAGAATTCCCCCTCAAAATATGTTATTGAAAATATTTTGATGAAACATGCTAAGAAAAGAATCGTTTTACAAGATATCAAGAAATATAAAGATTTTGAAAGAGTTGGGTTCAAAGAGACTAAGTGCCGAAATTTTACAAAAAAATAGGAAGGTTTCCTTTGTTTTCCCAAATTTGCCTTTGCACATAGAGATAAAATAATTGTAGCTAACTTCCAACAAAAGAATGAATTCAAGCTCCACGTGATCTAAAATAATTCTCAAGCATTATAAATCTTCAAGATTCAAAATAAGCTCAATGCAGTATCTTACACTTAATCAATAAAGGATAAAAGTTTGAACTCATTGCTTGATTTACCAATAGATCAAAGATAGATAAAATTCTCAAGATATAATGTTCAAAATCAAAACATATCAAAGAGAATTTATCAAAGTATCCAATTTAAGCAAAATAATTTTTCCAAAAGGTTTTCTCTTTTACCATGAAATCAGATTTTCTCCCCATTTCAGAAAGTCTAAAGTAACTATTTTTAACTTTAAAGAGAGGATAAAAATATGGATAAAACTTAACAAGCCCTATTGGTAATTGATTGATCAAATAATCAAGATAAAGAGGTCATCAATCACTCAAAAAGATGTTCAAATTGTAGATATCTATAAGCTTTTTAAAAAATGAGGAGTGGGCTTCACAAGCTCAGTGAATTAAATTTACTAGAAGTATTTAATTTGAATAATTAATCTTCCAATATTCATTCATTTATATTTCATATATTTTGATAATAACATTCTATTATCACTACTCATATCAAAGTTCCCATCCTTTATAAATCTCTTCTTCTCATATAATTAATCATCTTAAGATTATCAATTCTATCTCATAATTACCTCATTATGAGGTTCATTCATCTATCAATAAATTTACAATCATGAATTGAACTTTAGCATCTCAAACAATAACAATCAATATTTGAAGCGAATGCAATGAGTAAATTTAAATGTTATTATTATTAGGAACGTCTTCCATATGTTGACATGTTTTATCTTAGACTGGCTGTCTTCCTGGTTCTTTTATCAGAGCATATACCACCTGTTATGGTTTTCATTTCTCACTAGCATATATCGGCGGTCACGGTTTTCATTTCTCACTAGCATATACCGGCTGTCATGATTTTTCATTTCTCACCAGCATATACCGGCTATCACGGTTTTCATTTGTTTCCAGCATATACTGGCTATCATGGTTTCATTTAGATTGGCTTCCTCTCGGTTCTTTTATTTCATGTATATGCATATGAATAATAATATGAAATATTCATATGAACAATAATATAAAAACAAACATGTATTCAAACATTCAAATTAGCTATCATGTTCCTTCTCAAATTATTATTCGATAAATTTCACAAAATTCTTCCCCTCATATATCATATCAAATCATTAACCATAGCTCGTCAAGAATTTCATTTATTACCTTCATTATTAATTCAGCTCATTATTATAATAATATTACTTCTCATATAATAATTCTCTACATATCAATTATTCCCGTCATACCCATTAACCAACTTTCATTTATCCTCAAATCATAAGTTAATAACTTATTCAAATAATTTCGCTATATATTTCATATTTATCTTGATTACTTAAAGTAAATCTAACTCATCATGTAGCACTTAGAGCTACTCATGGATCATCTCCTTGCCTTTTCTGCTCCTTTCAGCAATTTCTCTCAGTCACTAATCGCCAACACGTGACATAATATTTATATTAAAAATTCTAATTTATTCTTCAATTCCTCCATAATTCACACCCTTTGAAAATTCCCACATTGAATTCTAGGAAATTTCATGTATGCTAAATTTCAAAAATAAAATTCATGTTATTACCTTTTGTTTTTCTTAGAGCTTCCCGTGACTCTCTATAAAATTCTCATGTAAACTCCTTCAAAATTTTACTCTTTCAACTTTTCTTTTAGTCCCCAACTGTTTAAAGAAATTAAGTAGCTTCTATTGAAGAAGTAAGAAAACCAAACAAGATTTGGTAAGTATAATTAAAATAAAGCAAATATATATATAAAATATGAAAAGATCTTGGCTATATCATTGATTATTTGTGTATTAGTATCAAGATTAATATACCAGCTGAAGTATACAAGCTGCTAAAACCAGAAAAAAAAAAAAAAAAAAAAAAAAAAAAAAAAGATAAAGAAAAGTTGGACGGTGGACAGCAAATATATATATATATATATTGAGAAGATGAGTTAGAAACAAGCCGGAATCCATTGCAAGCAAGTCTCCTTAGGTTGATCTTCTAAGACTACAAGGAGAACCACCTTTGGTATGGGAACCAATCAACTGAATGTTAGAGGGAAGGAAGAAGAACTGTCTGTTTCAATAAAATTTAACACACGTTAAACACCCTCCCCTGATGTCTATTTATTTCTCTGTGCCTTAGGGACCATAACCCTAATAGTTACCTCACACATGTGCATTAGGTCTTTAGCCCATTAACAAAGATCCATACCACATCGGGCTTCTACACATAAGGTGGCTCATACTAAAGAATCTTGATACTTTGGAGACCCATAAAAATTATATCACTTAATTGGGTCCTTTATTAGATAACGGGTCTACATATACAATGTTATAACATATTTGAACCCAAAATTCCAACAATCTCCCACTTGGGTTACATATGTTATCCTTTATATTGTACATGAAGATAACCTTAATTGAGCTCATTTGTGCTATCTAAACCAAAATATCCAACAACAATTTGGTTCATTAACCATATCAATGTAGGATCAAAGCGGCATTTATCACATTTATCGTAACAAGACCCATCAATGGTCACAAAACTAACACAATTAAGGACATAGATCTAGTATGGATGTGTAGCATGAAAATTACATTAAACATGATCTTAAACATGTCAATTTTCAACTGGTCCTCCATATGACTCAAAAGAATCATATGAAATACTTTCAAACATTAAATGCAAAACTGCAATGAAAGTCATCATAGAGTAATCAAAAATACATAATCCAAAGTCTATACAGAACAACATAACCATGTCATTTAAGCAAAAGTAAAAGGCCAAATACAAACTCCCACTATACGGGCATATGGTCCAAAAAAACAACACCCATGTGAGCAACATGCTCATGAAACATTATGGGTGGCAAACCCTTAGTAAGCGGATCCGCAATCATAGAGTTTGTACTGATATGCTCAATTGACACTTGAGAATTCTGGACTCTCTCTTTGACAACTAGAAACTTGATGTCAATATGCTTTAACCTCGACGAGCTTCGATTGTTCTTGGAATACAACTCAGCAGCCTTATTATCACAATAAATCGTTAATGGTCTATCAATACCATCAACCATGCGCAGCTCAGTGATAAAATTTCGCAGCCATATTCCCTGATTTGATGCCTCATGGAAAGCTATGAACTCTGCCTCTATGGTGGAAGTAGCAATGAGTGACTGTTTCACACTCTTCCATGATATAACTCCTCCAGCTAACATAAAGACATAGCCAGAAATGGATCTCCTGCTATCGAGACACCCAGCAAAATCGGAGTCTGAATACCCAACGATCTCAAAATGATCCGATCTCCGATATGTGAGCATATAATCCTTCATTCTCTATAGATATCTCATAACCCGTTTAGCTGCTTTCCAATAATCCACGCCCGGGTTACTCAAATATCTACCTAACATTCCAATAATGTATGCAATGTCCGATCGCGTACATACTTGTGCATACAAAAGACTTCCAACAGCCGAAGCATAGGGATATTTTTCCATTTCCTTCTTCTCAAGTTCATTTTTCGGACATTGGAGCAAACTGAACTTATCACCTTTTGCCACGGGTGTGTTTCGTGGTGCACAACCACTCATGCTAAATCTACTTAGCACTTTATCAATATAGGCCTTTTGTAACAGTCCAAGTATACCTCTAGAACGATCTCTATGGATCTGTATACCCAAAACAAATGATGCATCACCAAGATCTTTCATTTCAAATTTATTTGATAGAAATCTCTTGGTTTCATGCAATAGGCCTATATCGCTGCTTGTCAGTAGAATGTCGTCTACATATAGCACCAGGATAATAAATTTACTCTCACTAAACTTGAGATATATGCACTGATCAGCGGTGTTTTCCTTAAATTCAAAGGATGTAATCACCTGATCAAATTTCTGATACCATTACCGGGATGCCTGTTTTAAGCCATAAACGGACTTTTTAAGCTTGCATATAAGATGCTTTGAATCTTTGGACTCAAATTTCTTCGGTTGCACCATGTATACTGTTTCTTCAATGTTTCCATTGAGAAACGCTATTTTAAAGTCCATTTGATGTAGCTCCAAATCATAGTGAGCTACAAGTGTCATAATGATTCTAATGGAATCTTTCGTCAAAACTGGCGAAAAAGTCTCTTTATAATCAATGCCTTCCTTTTGAGTGAAACCATTGGCGACTAGGCGGGCCTTATACCTTTCAATGTTGCCTTTTAAATCCCGTTTGGTTTTAAATATCCATTTGCAACCAATCGGTTTCGCACCTTTGGGCAACTCTACTAAGTCCCAAACACCATTGTCATCCATTGATTTCATCTCATCCTTCATGGCTTCAATCAACTTTTCAGAATTAGGACATTGTATGACTTGACTAAAAGAAGTCGGATCATCTTTCAGACCCATATCAAACTCATGTTCTTGGAGATACACAACATAATCAGTCAAAATCGCGTTTCTCTTTTCTCTAGTGGATCTCCTTAATGGCACTTCCACTTGAGGTTGTTGAGGTACCTCTTGATGAACCTCAGGCGGTTCCTGATTTTGAGCAGGCAGTAATTCAGGTTCGTCATCAATGCGTTGGATCTCCAGATTTGCATTTTGAATAGCATCAGGTATGGATACCTGAACATTTTCTGTTGCACCAACAGGAATGTAAACACATTCCTCTTCAAAATTGACTTGCCTGAGTTGGTCTCTCCCACTTAACTCAATATCCTCAATGAACTTGGCATTGCCTGTTTCGAAAAAGGATCTATTAGAGGAATCATAAAATTTGAAACCCCTTGATCTTTCAATGTATTCAACAAAATAGCAGCTAACGGTTCTTGAGTTTAGCTTCTTCTCATTTGGCTTATAAGGCCAAGCCTCAGCTAGACATCCCCAAACATGCAAATGCCTAATGCTAGGCTTTTTGCCTGTCCATAACTCGAATGGGGTTTTAGCTACTGCTTTACTTGGAATTCTGTTCAGGATGTAAATTGTAGTCTTGATGGCTTCACCCCAAAGCAATTCTGGCAAAGAAGAATGACTAATCATACTTCTTACCATATCCTTTAAGGTTTAGTTTTGTCTCTCAGCTACACCATTTTGACTAGGAGTCCTTAGCATGGTGTATTGAGGAACGATCCCATATTCCATCAAAAATTTGGTGAAGGGTCCGAGAAGTTGTTCACCTGATCCATCATATCTACCGTAGTATTCACCTCCACAGTCAGATTTGACAGCCTTAATTTTCTTGCCTAATTGATTTTGAACTTCAGCTTTAAAATTCTTGAACACATCTATAGATTGAGACTTCTCATGAATTAAATAAAGATAGCCATACCTAAAGTAGTCATCTATGAAAGTGATAAAATATTGTTGTCCATTCCAAGAAGCTGTAGGGAATTGACCACAAATATCCGTATGTATCAATTCTAAGACACTATTACTCCTATTAGCACCTTTATTTTTAACATTTGTTTGTTTTTCCTTAATGCACTCAATGTAGACTTCAAAATTTGATAAATCTAAGGGATCAAGAATTCTTTCTGACACAAGTCTTTGAATCCTTTGTTTAGAAATATGTCCTAAACGCTTATGCCATAACATTAATGAATTCTCATTTGTTAATCTACGCTTAATACCAACATTACTGGTATACAAGGATTCGTTTTCTTTGGAGGCAATCATATCCAGTTTATATAAATTATCAATTAAAGAACCAGTACCAAACAAATTTGAATTCTGAAAAAGACTAAACTTTCTATTTCCAAATGAACATGAAAAACCTGATTTGTCCAAACATGAAATAGAAACCAAATTCCGTTTAAAAGACGGTAAATAAAAAGTCTCATCCAAATCCAAATTACAACCAGATTCTAATTGTAATCTAAATAAACAAACTGCCTCCACTGGAGCTCTTTCACCAGTTCCTACATAGATGAATCTTTCAGCATTAGTTGGCGTTCGGCTCCTTATGCACCCCTGCATAGAAACACTTATGTGAGTAGTTGCACCTGTATCTATCTACCAAATGTTCTTAGGTACTAAGGCCAAATTAACTTCTGAACAAACAAAGTTTAGAAGTTTACCCTTCTTCTCACACCAGGTCACATACTTGGCGTATTTTGTGCAGTCTTTCTTCACATGACCAGCTTTGTGGCAAAAGAAACAAGCTATACCTTTATCTTGTTTCTGTTGTCCCTTGTGGTGTGAATTTTCAGACCCTGCAGTTTCCTTTCCTTTAATGTTCCTCTTTCTTTTCTTGCTGGAACTGGGGTCCTGATAAATTGATGCTAAATGAGCACTTTCAACCTTTTGAGTATTGTAACTAATTTTGAAAGGATTGAATTGTGTAGGAAGAGAGATCAAGACTAAGTGCACCAGAATGTCTTCTGGCAATTCTAGCTTGAATGCCTTTAGTCTTGTCACAAGGTTTGACATCTCTATGATGTACTTTCTTATATTCCCCTTCCCCTTATACCGCATTGAGACAAGCTTAGTCAAGATGGTGGTTGTCTCGACCTTTTCATTTGTGGCGAATCGGTCTGCTATTTGGGAGAGGAATTTCTTAGCATCATTTTCATCAGGAATAGAACCCCTGATGGTATCTGAAATCGAGTGCTTCATAATCATTAGGCTCATGCGGTTTGTTCGCTCCCACTTTTCATGTACAACCTTTTGCTCAGCGGTACTATCGCTGGTCAAAGGTGCGAGGGGATCGACCCTCAATGCATAGTCTAATTCCATGCACCCGAGCACAATCATAACATGATCTTGCCACTTCTTGAAATTCGTGCCGTTAAGCACGGGAATGCTGTTGATGTTAGCAGAAATCGATGTTGCTATAAACAAGAACAAAAGCTCATAATTAGTAACAACTCATGTATATATGAATCAAAACAAAACTGTATACATATACACATGCATGTGGGCCCATAACAAGATACCTAGCACAACATTAATACTTAGTCTTTGGACAGAAATATCAACTTGTAAGTGATATCTCAAATATAATTCATGAATATTGGCAACCCAACCTACCAAATAATGCGCCTTTCTTTGGACCGACACATTATTCGCATGGCAACCTTTATTTGTCACATATTCACAACTATTTTAATCTATTAACAATGCAAAAATAACCTTCCTTTGGACCAATTATTTTCACATATTAATAGCATGTTTACATGTCTTAAAATAAATAAATTTACATATTAGAGATTGCTTTGGCAACATAATACTTCAATTCATTCATCAAAAACATTAAACATAAAATTCGGAACAAAATCTTTAATTTTTTTTTTCATTTACCTTGACCGGCGCGGTGCCAACAATCTACCCAAAGGGACAGATCACTAGTGCTGCAGCGCCAGTCCTCTACAATGAATACCAAAATAATATGCTTGCAATTAGCAAGCTGTCGTGACAATTAAAAAAAAAAGATTTCCACAATTTCCACTTTACTATATATTCTCAGCATATCCAGAATATCATGGCAAGTTATCATGACAATAAAAAATGATTTCCACAATCGTAATCTTTATAGAAAAATTGCATACAATATAAAATGATTTCCACATGTTATAGAAAAATTAAAAACGGTTATCTTTATCATATGAACCAGTGCTAAAAGGCTTAATGCATAATTTATGGAATTAGCCAAAAAAAGAAGGATCAAAGCCAGCGCCACAGCGCTGATTTGATAAACTGCAATTTGCAGTTACAAAAACAGTCACTAAAAATCACCAAAATTTAATATTGTCATACCCAAAAAAAATCATATTTGGAGATGCAATTCACAGAGTAATTATATAATCTTATCAACAAACATGGATTTATAGCAACAACAAAAATTCCAAACAAATTTCTGCCCTAAACATACTTTATGGGAAAAAATTCAAGAAACTCAATTTTCATATGAATCTCAACAATTTAATATGAAAGGTTCTGATACCACTTGTTATATTAATCTTGATACTAATACACAAATAATCAATGATACAGCCAAGATATTTTCATATTAAACTTGTCAAGAATTCATATATATATATTGAGAAGATGAGTTAGAAACAAACCGAAATCCATTGCAAGCAAGCCTCTTTGGGTTGATCTTCTAAGACTACAAGGAGAACCACCTTTGGTATAGGAACCAATCAACTGAATGTTAGAGGAGAGGGAGAAGAACTGTCTGTTTCAATAAAATTTAATACATGTTAAACACCCTCCCCTGATGTCTATTTATTTCCCTGTGCCTTAGGGACCATAACCCTAACAGTTACCTCACACATGTGCATTGAGTCTTTGACCCATTAACAAAGACCCATACCACATCGAGCTTCTACATATAAGGTGGCCCATACTAAAGAACCTTGATACTTTGGAGACCCATAAAAATTATATCACTTGATTGGGTCCTTTATTAGATAACAGGTCTACATGTATAATGTTATAACATACCTAAACCCAAAATTCCAACATCAGCTGCTGTAATTATCTTTTGTTTGCTTTTATTTTGATTTCTTCTTAATTTTCTTTTAATATTTTTAATTAATCATGAATGATGCAAAAAAACAAAGCAAGTTAATCTAATTTTAATTGGCTTACATTATTTAACTGTCGTCCTATGGCTTGAGAGGTGTGGTACTTTGTGTTTTTGTATGAGAGTCTCACACAATGTCAACATATTGGCCTTTTGGAGTGGTTTGGGTTGTCAGTGATTTAAAGAAAAATTAGAATTACTAGACTACGATTATTTTAGCTTGGCTAATTTGTATATGTTTCTTCTATATAAAGCAAAATTAGGTTTCTTTTTATTCTAAAAAAATTGTATTTCTTTTTAAATCCATGATTCCAACCAATATCCAAAAAGAGAAGAGAAAAGAATAAAAATCAATTATCTATTTTAAGATTGATTTTTCCTAAGAGAGTTAGGTGTCTATACAAGTTTGAAAAGGAAATATAATAAAATAAATAAGCCAGAAGAGGAGGATTCTCTTTTTTATAGTTTGATAATCTTCGGTTTTGATCACGTAATTAATTATTGAGACTTTTTGGTTAATTGTATATGCGTAGTACATAACTAAAACTTCTTAATTTGACCATTAATATAATGTCTAACCTAATTTTGATTAGTTCTCTTATTTAATCATGAAAGGCTACACATTTACAATATAATATATATAGTACCATAGAAACACCCTATTCACCATACCAAAAAGTAAAAGAAGGAAAAAATGAAGTGTTTTCAATTATGTGTGCTTTTCTTTGCCTTCATTATAGCCAGCTTTCACACTACTTATGCTACATCTTCGCCTTTTGAACCATACAATGTCAAGATAGTGGATGGATTAAGCAGCTGTAAAACTCTTGACATCCATTGTAAATCAAGAGATGATGATCTTGGTTTATGTTAAGTTTAAGAGAGGATGTGAGACAATACAAAGAGGAAAATTGTATTGAATGGTGTCATTTACTTACAGGGGAGATATCCTATTTATACAAGCCAATAGGAGAGGCAAAACTATACACAACCAATATGGGACTAATCTAACTAAACCCATATAATACATTAACATCCCCCCTCAAACTCAATGTGGTAAGTGGGAGGTTAACTTGAGTTTGGAAACCAGAGAGTAAAAGTGTCCGGGTGGATGAGCCTTAGTGAAAATGTCAGCTGTCTGATCGGTTGAACTAACGGATTGTAGACGAACCGTATTCTGAAGAATGTGATGACGGATAAAGTGGCAATCATTTTCAATGTGTTTTATACACTCGTGGAAGACATCATTGTAAGCGATCTAATAGCATTCCTGTTGTCACAGTGTAGGATAGTGGAAGTAGAAGAAGAGATACCTATGTCAGCGAGTAGCCATTGAAGCCAGAGAAGTTCTTGAGTTACATCAGCCATGGCACGATATTCAGCTTCAGTACTGGAGCGAGCAACCACAGTTTGTTTCTTACTACACCAGTAAATGAGAGAATTGCCCAAAAAGAAACAATAACCAGTGGTTGAACATCTGTTGGTGGGGTTTCCGGCCCAATCGGTATCAGAATAGGCTTGTAAGATGGGGGCAGACTAAGTTGATAAATGAAGCCCATGAAATAAAGTACCCTTGACATATCGAAGAATGTGAAGAACAGCCGAGTAATGGGTGGTCCGAAGAGCGGACAAGAACTGGCTGACCTAATGAACGACATAGGCAATGTCAAGGCTAGTGACAGTAAGATATACAAGACTTCCAACCAGTTGGCGATATAGAGTGGCATCCTGAAGAGGTGAACCATCGAGTGGGGTAAGTCTAATGTTCGGCTTGAGAGGAGTAGTGGTAGTGGTTGAGTCAGTGATCCCAGCCTTGGAAAGGAGATCCGAGGCATATTTGGCCTGAGAGAGAAAAAATCCATCAGAACTAGATGAGACTTCGAGGCCAAGAAAATAGGTGAGCACACCAAGATCTTTCATCTCGAATTGGCCACTGAGAAACTTTTTGAGTTCAAAAATACCATGTAAACCATCTCCAGTAATAACCATATCATCCATGTACAGTAAAAGAAGGATAATACCGTTGGCAGTATGGCGGATAAACAGAGTCGAATCATAAGCACTTAGTGTGAACCCAAACTAATGAATAGTAGTGCTGAATTTGGCAAACCAAGCATGTGGAGCATGTTTCAAACCATATAGAGCACAGTGAAGGCGACAAGCTTTGTTTCAAGGGGCATCCAAGTGGGGAGAGGTATGCATATAGACTTCCTCAAGAAGATCCCCATTGAGAAATATATTTTTGATATCTATTTGAAACAAAGTCCATCTTCGAATGGTGGCGACAGCAAAGAGTGTACGGATAGATGTGAGCCTCGCCACTGGAGCAAATGTCTCTTCATAGTCAATGCCATATTCCTGAGCAAATCTCTTGGCAATAAGTCAGGCTTTATATCTTTCAACAGAGCCATCAGAAAGTGTCTTGATCTTAAACACCCATTTGCACCCAATAAGATTTTTTCCAGGAGGCAGATGAACAATATCCCAGGTATGAGTTTTAGCTAGGGTCTAAAGTTCTTCATCCATTGCTTTCTGCCAAAGATGATCAGTACTAACCTTCTTATAGGATTGAGGCTCATACAGATGAAGTATAGTGGAAAAACAATGATAATCACAATGATAATCAACAAGATGAGAAGGGTGATGAGTTACCCTGGTAGATCTTCGGGGTGATCTAGAGGATGGCTCTCAGAGGGAGTCGATGCAAACTCATCAGACATAGGAATATCCTCGGGCACGACCGATTGAGTCGAAGAGGTGAGGTTAGCTGATGGTTCTGAAGTTGGAGCTGGGTTTGGAGAGGTAGGATCAGCTAGTGGTTCCGGAACGGAAAGGGTGAAATCAACTGGTGATTCTGAGGTGGACTCAACAGTACCTTAAACTGGATTCTTAGGAAATAACTCAATAGATGGATCAGTAAAGAATCTGGAGTTAGTGATGGTTGACATGTCAAATAACCACAAGGAAGAGAACATTTGATGTTCCTAAAAAATGACATGACGAGAGATACGAAGAGTTTTAGAAATAGGATCCCAGCACTGATACCCCTTATGTTTAATACCATATCCAAAAAAACAACACAAATGAGCCATTTGTTGTAATTTGTTGTGTTCATATGGTTTGAGAAGAACAAAACAAGCGCAACCAAAAACTCTGAGGTCAGAGTAATCAGGAGGTTTACCAAAAAGGCGCTCGAATGGAGACTGATTCTGGATTATAGTGGAAGGGACACGGTTGATTGTGTACGTTGTGGTTAAGGCAACATCACCCCGGAAACGTTTAGGACATGATGACGAAATGAGTAGAGCACGAACGGTGTCAAGAATATGTCGATGTTTGCGTTCGGCTCGTCCATTTTGTTAAGAGGTTCCAGGGCACTAGCGGTGGGGGAACATGCCATTTTTATGAAGTACGTTTAGAAAAGCATGGTCTTTATATTCCATTGCATTATCTGAATGAAAAATTTTGATATTCCGAAATAATTGAGTTTGAACCATAGAAGAAAAATCAAAATATATTTGAAAGAGTTTAGATATACTTTTCATAAGAAACAACCAAGTATAACAAGAATAGTCATCCACAAATATAACAAAATAGCGAGCACTACCCATTGATGCATGAGGAGAAGGCCCTCAAACGTCAGAATGTACTAAATCAAAAGGTGCAAGGGAAACAGACTTACTCTCATTAAAAGGTAAAGCTGATTGTTTTGCAAGTTAACAATAAATACAATGAAAAGACTCATGCTGAAATGAACCTAACTGATCACTAGAAATAAGAGAACAAAGAGGGCTGGATGAAGTATGACCTAACCGAGAGTGCCATAATTCCACAGGTGAGAGTGCTAGGATGGATGCGGCTGATTGGTTTGGTGATGGTGAGGATGGGACTTGGAGGTGAGTAAGCTCAAAGAGACGTCCAACTTTACTACCGATTCCAAGGAGTTTTCCTGTCTGAGGGTCCTGCACACGACAACCAGTAGAAGAAAAATGCAAATCAAGTCCAAGATCATATAGTTGTCCAATAGATATAAGGTTAAGCGTAAGATTAGGAACCAAATATATGTCAGGGAGAGACAAATGAGAACTGTCAACATGTCCAGTTTGGCTGACCAACATATTTGATCCATCGACAGTGTGAATAGTAAGTGCATGCTCATCACAGGTTTTAGAGAAAAATCTAGAGGCATCAGAAGTCATGTGATTGCAACAGGCATAATCAAAATACCATCATGATGTACCTAGTGTAGCTAACATAGTTATATTGTTACAAGTTTTATTTAGAGCCTCGATAAGAATGGTATAAAAACCACTCTAATCAGGTGAAGAGCTGGACTAAGTTGGTGTAGCATTAGTGGCTACAGCAGCAGTGTTCTTTGGCTTGGAATAGAACCGATTGCAAGAGCCTCGAGAGTGATATTAGTTCCCATTTGACTGATTTCCATATGGAAGTTTAGGGCAGTCTGCAAGATAGTGACCCGATTCTCTACAGATTTTACACAGGCGAGAAGGACATTTGAGCAATTCATGCCCTTGTGAATGATAATACCTACAATATAAGGGCTTCTATGATGGGTTTGCCTTAGCAGCTGGTTTGGCAAGAGCAACAGGTGCTGCAAGGGCAACATCTGTATGAGATCCTTGTAATGTGGCAAGACGTATTTCCTTACTGAGTAGATCAGAAAGGACATCGTTTAGGGGAGGTATAGCGCCCCGATGTAGGATTGAAGCTCGTACAGGTTCAAATTCCTCTCTTAAGCCCATCAGGAATTATATAATGCGTATCTCAATTCGATACTTTCCATGAACATCAGTGTCTTTTATGCATTCCCAAGTTGGCTCAGTGAGAGCTAACTAGTTCCACACGGCAGTCATCTGAGATAGAAAACTGTTGACAGTTTATCTAGGTTCTTGGTATATGCTATGAAGAGTGGAAAAATACGATACCGATTTGAGATGTATGCCTTGGTGTAGCAGTGTTGGAGAAGATCCTAAGCTTCTTTAGCTGTATGGAGTGTACCAAATTAAAGTTTGATTTCTGGGATAATAGTGGCACGGAACCATGTGAGAATCTGGTGATTTTTATTATCCCAGTCCTCTAGACGGTCAACATAATTTTCAGTATCTTTTTCGTCCTTCTTCTTGGGTTCAGTGATATCTCCAGTCACATAACGCCACAATTTTCGTCCATGGAGGAAACCAAACATTTCTTGAGCCCACACAACATAATTAGATTCATCCAGAACAGTAGTAATAACCCGGGGTAAGTCCGATTCAGCCATAGGCGCAAAGAGAAATTCCTCCAAGAAACCAATGACGTGGTGGTCAACTGATGATGTGGCGGTTAACAGGTGATATGGCGCTGATGTGGTAGTGATGTGGTGTTGACATGGCTTTTAGAGCTGATGTGGCAGTAGCGTGTTTGAAACAGGAGCGGCGCGGAGATGACATCGATGGAGAATGAGACTTCGACTATAGTGATGACCCGACAGGTATAAATAGGATATACTAGAAGTTTTTTTGATGTGAATGATCCACTAATAGTGGCAATCACAAAGCATACTCAAATCTTAATATACCAATAACCACTATAGCTCTGATACCATGTTAATTTTAAGAGACGAAGTGAGACAATACAAAGAGGAGAATTATATTGAATAGTGTCATTTACTTACAAGGGAGCTATCCTATTTATACAAGCCAATAGGAGAGGCAAAGCTATACACAACCAATATGGGACTAAACTAACTAAGCCCGTAAAATACATTAACAGTTTACATCACTTAACTCCTAAGCAAGAATATCAATTTGGGTTTAAAAGCAATTATTGGGGCACTACCCTTTTTTTCTGTAACCTATGGTATTGGGACTTTCATGTCGTTTTTAATGTGTTTAGGGATGACGACGAATTCTTTAAGGATGCGGTGATAACTGGTGCATTTTGGAAGCAAGAGATGATGGTGTTTACCAGTATAACACTAAAACCAAAAAATATACATTCAAGTACAAATGGGGACCCAAATCAAATAATATTAAATTAAGGTCATGATTAATTTTCATGGTATAATTTTTTATGGTTTCCTTGGATGAAATAAAGGGTGTCATTTGCTCTTGGTTTCTTTCTCTTTTTTTTCTGGTTTTAGCAGCTTGTATGCTTCAGCTGCTGTAATTATCTTTTCTACTATCAATAAAGCTCTTCTATTTGCCCATCTAAAGATTCTCTATTAGTTTTCTTTTTTATTTTGATTTCTTCTTAATTTTATTTTAGGATTTTTAATTAATCATGAATGATACACAAAAAAACAAAACGTATTAATCTAATTTTAATTGAAAAAGAATAACCAATTATAACTAACAATTTTTTGCTTACTCAGATGGTGATTCAAAAAATTATGGGAGTATATTTGCACGAATCATTTTTTTTTTCTTGTTTTACATTCATCTTAGAAAAGTGTTATAATGAACTGATAAGTGCTTAAATATTCATATTTAAGCCCCTTAATTTTTATTGTTAAGCTCTTAGTTTGTGTTATTTCATTCTATTTTATTTCATTTTTGTGTTTTCTGTGTTTTTCTAGGTTTTTGGAGTAAAGGAAGCATTCTGGAATTTTCAGGCTTAAAGAGCAGATTTGGGAAAAGCTGGAGTCTGCTAGTGCGATCGAGCACAAGAGACCTGCGATCGAGTGCAACAGTGCTCAAGCGCCCAAGCCAAGGATCGAGCGCACCTATGCTCGTGCACACAAGAAGAAGGATCGATCGCAGGACGATCGAGCGCACCATGCTTCGATCGAGTGTAGTCGTGCTTCAGTAAACAGTAAAACGGTTGGTTATTTTGGAAATAGGCTTAGGGTTTTATTTTACGAGTTTTAGGGTTTCTAGATATTGCTAGGGTTACTTAAACTCTATAAATAGGCCTGTAAACACAGAAGAAAGGGATAGGAGATTTTGGAGAAGAATTAACGGTTTTTTAAGTAAGCATTTTTAGTTTATTCTTTTTCTTCTATTTTAATTTATGAAGATGTTTAACATCAAACCCATGTGTAACTAATTTGTTAGTAGGAATTGATTGAAGCCTCGATTATGTTACTCAATAATTCAATATTATTGCCTTTGTGATAGTTATTTTATGATGCTTAACTCGATTAATTCCTGTTTTCTTGAATTCCTCATATATATTTGTCTGATCAACATATGCATGTGGTATGGACTAGTTAATTAAATCAATTTGGATGGCCGAGTCCTAGGTTTAATAATAGTAACAAAAGAAATCTACGCCAGGTTCTTGGGTTAATCAACATGGGAAACCGGGGGTATATACCATGCCCTAGGTCTCGTGTGTTTATCAATTTTCACAGATATTATGCTTTCTTAAAAAACAATTTAGCACACACCATGCTAAATCCTTTAAGAAAGAAAAGAGTTAGAGTATACACCATGCCTAACTCGTTGCTTAGGGAAATCAATAGCTTAAGGAGTATACACCATGCCCTTAGGTTGACAACATTAGGTATTCATAATGTGATTAAAGTATTGGCACATTGTTTTTATTGGAAAAGCATGATTAGTAGTGGATATCAAAACCCTACATTTTTACCATTATCAAATCAAACTCACTTTTTCTTTCTCTCGTTTTATTTTAATTAATTTTAAATCAAAATTTACCAATCCCTGTGGGAATGATCTCGCACTTGCACACTATATTACTATGTTGACCTTGTACACTTGTAAGTAAAACGTTAGATTATATACTTATTAATTTAGGTAGATTTTTGCACAATAAGTTTTTGGCGCCGTTGCTGGGGATTGCGTTAAATTCTGTTTAGAATTATTTGCGTTCAGTTTATTATTTTGTTCTGTTTTATTTTTATCAAAAATCTAATTTTGTTCTTCTTTTTGTTTTTCTGTTTTTGCTTCAGGTCTGCGGCGGAGTAGTTCCTGGCATTGCGATCGAGCACCGACTTATAGAGTCGAGCACAGTTCCAAAAACTACCCGAACAGTAGTACTGAAACTGCTGCACCGAAGAGCTTTAGCTGATTCATGCAAGGGCTTCGATCCAAGAATCCAACCATCTTTCCACTCGATACAGAGATTGAGCAGATCATTCGACAGAGGCCTAGAGACAACGTTAAGGAGGAAGAAGAAGAATTCAAAGGAGAGGCATCGATGACAGAACAACTTGTCAACCAACCACCACCAAAACAAAGACCCATGAAACAATTCTTCATCCCACAGAACCTCAACCAGCCCTCATACATTGCCTATCAACCAGAGGCAGAAGGCAATTACTACATATCCCTATAGATACTCAATGCCTTGACTCATTTCAAGGGCACAGCTATTGAGGATCCACACTTGCATCTTCAGGAATTCTTTGATCTCTGCAAGTTTCAGCACATCTGGGGCCTAGATCAAGAGGGAATTAGGTTAATTCTTTTTCCTTTTTCATTAAAAGATAATGTTAAGTTGTGGTACAATTCATTACCTGCAGTTTCTATCCATACTTGGGAAGAGTTATCCAGTAGGTTCCTAAAGAAGTTTTTCCCAGCACAAAAGATAAGATATATGAGGAAGAAGATTCAATCTTTTCAATAGAGAGATGGAGAATTTTTTTTTGAAGCATGGGGACACTTCAATGAGCTGCTTCTCAAGTCTCCACATCATAACCTACCTCAAGATGAGCTAGTATAAGCTTTTTATGAAAGTCTAAATGACATGAACAAATGTATTGTTGATTCAGATTGTGGAGGTGTGCTGATGGAAAAGAGCAGTGAAGAAGCCATTGAGCTTTTTGAGACATTAAGTGAGCACACCCAACAGTTCTCATCTAGAGGGAGACAAGGAGTAAAGAGCAAAGGCATGTATAAAGTGACCTTAAATGGTGGATCTTCAAATCAGATGGCCATTGTGAAAAGAAAGCTAGATATGATCGTAAAAGCCATGACTGCTCAGAACATCCCACCTAGTCCACTAGCCACACAACTCCAGGTATGTGCTATATGTTCTCATTTTGATCGCACTACTAAAACTTGCCCTTTGTATTCCTCTACAGATTAAGAGTAAGCAAACTATATGGGACAGAACAATTATCCTCCCAAGAATAATCCATACGCCAATACCTACAATCTAGGGTGACGAAACCACCCCAACTTCTCATGGAATAACAATCAGAATGACCTAGAGATTATTGTAAGGCAATTGGCAACTCAACAACAATAACTGATGACTTCACAAGATCAGTTTATGGCAGATGAAAGACAATTTCAGACTAAGCAAAGACAAACAACTACAAAGCACGAGCAAGCTATTCAGAGACTAGAAGTACAAGTGGGGAAATTGGCTAAGGAGCTAAGTGGAAGAAAGTAGGGTGAACTCCCAGCCCAAACACTACCTAATCCAGGAGGACACCAGCAATTGAAGGTTGTTACAACTCTCAGAAATGGTAAGATTATAGGAGCTGATGAGCCTGCACAAGCGTCTCCAGATAAAGCATCCATATCCAAGGTAAGTGAAATGGAGAAGGTGAATGCACCACCCTTCCCTCAAAGGTTAGTAAAGTCAAAAAAAGAAAATAAATTGCTTGATATTTTTGAAACTTTGAGAAAAGTAGAGATTAACATTCCTTTATTAGATGCAATTCAACAAATTCCTACATATGCTAAATTTTTGAAAGATTGTTGCACTCATAAAAGGAAGTTTCAGGAGCATGAAACAGTAGCTTTAACTAAAGAGTTAAGTGCGGTGTTGTTAAGGAAACTCCCACCAAAGCTAAAAGATCCAGGTAGTTTTACCATTCCTTGCAGGATAGGTGACCAGCTTTTTGAGCGTGCACCATTGGATCTAGGGGCAGGTGTCAATTTGCTACCATACATTATATTCGAGACATTGGGTTTGGGGAAGCTTCAACCAACTTCTATCATCTTGCAATTGGCAAACAGAAGCATCAAAAGACCAATAGGTATTCTTGAGGATGTCTTAGTAAAAGTATGAGATTTTATTTTACCTGCTGATTTTATTGTTTTAGATATAGAAGAATCTCCTATGCCTTTGCCTTTGTCCATTATCTTAGGAAGACCCTTTATGAGAACTGTTGATACAAAAATTTGTGTAAAAAAGGGTATTGTAAGTATGAAGGTAAATGGTAAGAAGATAAAATTCAAAATATTTTATGCATTGAAATTACTCCAAGATGATATGGAATGTTTTAATGTATGTATGATGCAAAGTGTTATTGAGCAAGCTTTTCAGGTCCATCACATTGATCCAATGGAGACCACCCTCACCCATAGTTTTATAAGATCGGATATTGAGCCCGAATCTGAAGATGTTATTGATGACATCATTGAAGCTGTGCACCTCCTTGAGGCCTCTCCAAAGCATACAAGTAGGTACACCCCTCCATTTGAAACTCTTGTGCCTACTAATACTACTCTTTTCCTTTCTATTGTCCAGGCACCAAATTTGGAATTAAAGCAGTTGTTAGAGCTACTGACTTATGCTTATCTAGGAGAGAATAAGACACTACCTGTGATACTTGCTACCAATCTAAGTTTTAGGGAAGAAGAGAAGCTGTTGAAAGTTCTTAGAGAGCACAAAACTGTTATCAGATTGACCATTGCTGACATCAAGGGGATAAGTCCAGCCAAGTGCATGCATCACATCTACCTTGAAGATGATGCAAAGCCCACCAGGGATGCATAAAGAAGACTCAACCCACACATGAAGGAGGTAGTCAAGGCGGAGGTATTGAAATTGCTGGATGTTGGCATTATCTACCCCATCTCAGACAGTAAATGGGTAAGTCCAGTTCAAGTCATTCCAAAGAAGAGTGGGATCACAGTGGTGAAAAATGAAGATGATGAGCTAATACATATAAGAATAACCACTGGTTTGAGGGTATGTATTGACTACAGAAGGCTGAACAAGGTGACCAGAAATATCACTTTCCCCTACCCTTCATTGATCAGATGCTAGAAAGATTAGCCGGTTATAGTTACTATTACTTACAACCAGATTACAATAGCACCAGAGGACCAAGACAAGACCACTTTCACATGTCCTTTTATCACATTTGCTTACAAAAGGATGCCATTTGGATTATCTAATGCACCAGCCACCTTTCAAAGATGCATGATGAGCATTTTTTCCGACATGGTGGAAAATTCATTGAGGTATTTATGGATGATTTTAGTGTTTTAGGTTCTAATTTTGATGAATGCCTCCATCACCTGAAGAGTGTCCTCAAGAGATGTGAAGAATGCAACTTAGTGCTAAACTGGGAAAAATGTCACTTTACGGTCCAACAAGGCCTTGTGTTAGGTCATTCCATTTCCAACAAGGGTATTGAGGTGGACAAGACCAAGATTGACATTATTTCAAAACTTCCCCTTCCTATGATAACCAAAGGTGTCAGAAGTTTCCTTGGATATGTTGGATTTTATAGAAGATTTATCAAGGATTTTTCCAAGACTTCTAAACTCCTTTGTGCACTGCTAGCCAAAGATACCAAGTTTGAATGGACTGATGAATGTATGGAAGCTTTCAACACATTGAAGAAATTGCTCACTTTTGCACCAATAATGATGGCACCTGATTAAACTCTTCCATTTGAGCTGATGTGTGATGCTAGTGACTTCGCTTTGGGAGATGTCTTGGGCCAGAGAATCAATAAGGTACCTCATGCCATCTATTATGCTTCTATAACTTTAAATGATGCTCAACTAAATTATTCTACTACTGATAAAGAATTGTTAGCTATCATTTTTGCTTTGGAGAAGTTCATATCATACCTGATTGGCTCTAAGGTTATTGTATTCACTAACCATACTGCTTTGAGATATTTGTTTGCTAAGAAAGACGCAAAGCCTAGGTTGATCAGATGGGTACTCTTATTGTAAGAGTTCGACTTGGAGATTAGAGACAAGAAGGGCAGTGAGAATGTAGTTGCAGATCACCTATCCAGGCTACCTCATAAAGAAGCGAAAGATGAGCTTCCTTTGAATGAAAGTTTCCCTGATGAACAATTGTTTTCAGTAGAGGTTCAACTTCCATAGTATGCAGATATTGTTAATTATATAACTGTCAAGGTTTTTCCTCCAGGTATGTCTAGTCAATAATGGAAGTAGTTGAGGTCTATATCTCGACATTACCATTGGGATGACCCCTATCTGTTCAAATTCTACCTTGATCAAATCATCATAATGTGTGTCTCAGAGGAGGAGCATTTGAGTATATTGCAGCATTGCCGTCAGTTTGCTTGTGGAGGACACTTTGGGGCCAAGATAACAGCTCTTAAGGTATTACAATCGGGTTTTTATTGGCTTAATTTGTTTAAAGATGTCTTTTTGTTTTGCAGCTCGTGTGATAAATGCCAGAGGACAAGTAACATCTCATCCAGAGATCAGATGTCATTGCAAAAATATTCACGTGGTAGAGCTCTTTGATGTATGGAGTATTGACTTCATGGGTCATTTCCCTAACTCATATGGCTATTTGTATATTCTTGTGGGTGTGGATTATGTGTCTAAATGGGTCGAGATTGTCCCCCTCAAAGACCAAGGATCACAAAGTGGTTGTGAAGTTTTTGCAGGATAACATCTTTACTAGGTTTGGGACTCCAAAGGCAATAATCAGTGATGGAGGAAGCCACTTCCATAACCAGCCTTTTGCTACCTTGATCAAAAAGTATAGGATCACACATAGGGTTGGCACTCTATATAATCCTCAAACCAGTGGCCAAGTAGAGATAAGCAACCGAGTAATCAAAGGCATCCTGGAAAGGACCGTGAATCCTAGAAAGAAGGATTGGTCTTTGCGCCTGAATGATGCACTATGGTCATATAGGACTGCATACAAGACTCCAATTGGTATGTCTCCATATCAGTTAGTCTTTGGGAAAGTATGTCATCTATTGGTGGATTTGTAGCATAAAGCACAAGTACGATCGATCGCACTGTGAAGTGCAATCGAGCGCACTCGGGACAGAGGATCACGTGACCTATTTTAGGTCATTTTTTTCCTTTTTCCCTATTAGTTTCTCTCTGCACAGTACACGACCCAGCCCTCCCCTGCACTTCGCCCACACACCACCTGTACTCCCAACTTTCTAACTCACCGCAACCACTACATGTCGGCCACCACACGCCACCGTGCACCACCGTTCGCACCCACCTTCACCACTCACCACCAAGAGGTATTCTCTCTTATTCCCATTTTACCATCACAATGGTTCTGTTTTTTTTTTTTTCTAATTAATTGGTGTATGCATCTTGTTCTTGTCCTCTGTGGTTGGATTTTATTGATTTGTAGGGGGTTGGAAAAGTTTTGGAGGTTGTTGTCCACCCTTTGGTTTGAGGACTGCACACCATCTACTCGATGAAATTCCTGACCAACCCACACACCACCTGTTCGACAAAAGTTCTAATCGAAATTCCAAGATGCCTAAGACCATTGCTTCCATATCTCATGCTTCAAGAAGCCGAGCCCAGTCTTCTCGACCCACTTTCGAACAGTGGGAGATCCTTTTTTAAGACAGCTTTTGACATTGATGGTGAATTCAAGACTTGTGTGCAACTCAATGGGCAGTTCAAGAATTCAAACGCCGTGGGTTGAAAAGCCTCTTCAAACCCGTCACCTCCACTACCTACACGAGGTTGATTGTACAATTCTATGAGCACTTATCATTTGACTGCAATAGTCGGGGTGTCTCGTCTTCGATCGTTCAAGGCAAGCAAGTAGAGGTGACTTTGTCTGATATAGTTGCTGCACTCAAATGCCATGACGAACACCCCCCTGAGGGAGCACAGTTGGAAGAGCAGTCAGAGTCTTTCTACATTTCGGATATCATTGAGGATATGTGTGCAGGGTAATATGCAGATAGACACAATAATACTGGTAGCCGGTCTAAGTTGCCTACACAACTTTGGCTTGTGGACTCTATTCTGTAACGCAATGTGTGCCCATTAGGACACAAGACTCAACGGCGTGACCAGTTCTTTCAAGCATTGTATGCTTTTTACAAAGGTCGTTAGTACTCCATCCCTTCGATCATCTAGAGCCAAATTCACAAATTTTGGGACCATGTACACGCACTCCAAGTCACCTATACCAATGCATGGGGGCTACCGTTTCAGTTTCTACTCACTTTCATCTTCAAGAAAAAAGGAATCAAGGGCACCTCTACATATGGACCAGTCAAGAAGAACCCATATTTTGGTAGAAACGAGTGGATTCAAAGCCAGTCACACATGCCAAGAGGACTTCGGGTGCCTGCACCTGTTGCTGATAGGGTAGAAAAAGAACCTAGGGGAGAAGAGGAACCTGCAGCTCAACAGACTTAAGAGGAAGAACTTGTTGACATGGGACGTACAGAGTGTCAGTTTCTATATGATAAGATGTCCTTTTTCCGACATGAGCTAGCTAACATTAGACGGGAGGATATGTGCCTAGTCAACCAGTGCATAGACAAGTTGGAAGCGCGCTTCGATAAGCAAGAAGCAATGCTCTAGGCCATTTTAGACCGACCGCCACCAACTTCGGCGGCATCATTTTTGGCACCACATGGGGGACAGCAGTGAGCGGTTGCACAGTCTGACTGAAGACATGAAACTTAGCGCTCATGGGAGGCACTCCACAGCATATCCTATATGTTTTTATTGTTTTTCATATTTCTTGTTGTTATTTATTTTTAGTTCATTTTGTTTTCTAGTATTACTTTAGTATTTATTTTCAGAGACAATGCGTACTTCAGTTCAAGTTTGGGGGTATGTTATGAGCCATGCCAGTCCAGCCAGTTCTCCATCTCCCAGATCAGCTCTTTCCATATTATTCACACATTGGAGACAATGTGTAATTTAAGTTTGGGGGTATAGGAGACACATTTACACACTTTGTCCCAGTTTTTTTTATTTATTGTTTTTTTCGTTTTAAAGAGAAGAAAAAAATGCATGTTCATGTTGTCTTGAAATTTTGATTGATCTGAACAAATATTGTGATTTGACTTCATTGGTGAGTTTAAAATTTTGAACACATGATCTCATGATAGAGTTTTAAAGTTGGGTTACTTACTTTAGGCGTTTGAGAATTCACATGTTTGATCTACTCTGACACAAGCACATTAGTACATAATTGTGTGAGGCATGACATGTGATTTTAATATGTATGTTTCTATGGCTTAGCTGAAACCGGATGACTTGTTGGATGGACACTTTGGCATAGAAAAGAAAATAAATAAATAAACAAATAAAAAAGAAAAAAATACTCATAATGATCATTGATAAACCTTCAACTGAGTAACTGGACCTCTTGCATCAGTAAGTAGTGAGTGTTCATGTCAAAAGGTGAGAATTTTGATTTGGTTGAATTATGGCCAGTTTAGTTTTGTAGTCTTTTTTACTCGAGTTAGTAAGTCCTTAGGGGTGTCTTTACACCTAATGCCCTAAAAACCATCTGGTTTGGGAGTCATTGACTCAACACTCGCTACATGGGTCAATTAGAAAGCTTAAGGGAACTAAACATGACAGAGCCTCATAATAAAAGAAATAAGAAAATAAAATTATGCCATTGTTGTTCATTCTAATGGGATTTTCAGTGAATTCTGAGATATTGAGACATTGCACATTGGAATTATTTGGAAACTTCATATTTATGTGTTAGTTCATTTGACACTGATTCGGACTTGTGATGCCTTAGCTGGCCTTTTGTAAGTAATTAGATTTTAAAATTCCTATTCAATATGAAGATGGGTTTATTTTTTTAAGCTTGCTAATGAATGAAAATCGTGGTTTTGAGTGATACTTCAATTTTTGGATACCATGAAAGATGGATTGATCTTTGTGTTCTTTATTTTCATTTAGTTTTTAGTTTTATATTGCTAAGGGACTAGCAATATGTAAGTTTGAGGGTGTGATAAGTTCTTAAATATTCATATTTAAGACTCTTAATTTATATTGTTAAGCTCTTAGTTTGTGTTATTTCATTCTATTTTATTTCCCTTTTGGGTTTTCTGTGTTTTTCTAGGTTTTTGGAGAAAATGAAGCATTCTGGAATTTTCAGGCTTAAAGAGCAGATTTGGAAAAGCTGGAGTCTGCTAGTGCGATCAAGCATAGGAGACCTGTGATCGAGCACAACAGCGCTCAAGTGCCCAAGCCAAGGATCGAGCACACTTGCGCTCAAGAGATCAAAAAAAAGGATTGATCGCAGGATCATTGAGCGCACCATGCTGCGATTGAGCGTAGTCGCGCTTCAGTAAACAGTAAAATGGTTGGTTATTTTGGAAATAGGCTTAGGGTTTTGTTTTATGAGTTTTAGGGTTTCTAGATGTTTTTAGGGTTACTTAAACTCTATAAATAGGCCTGTAAACACAGAAGAAAGGGAGAGGAGATTTTAGAGAAGAATTAACGTCTCTTCAAGGAAGTGTTTTCAGGTTTATTCTTTTCCTTCTATTTTACTTTATGAAGATGTTTAACATCAAACTCATGTATAACTAATTTTTTAGTAGGGCTTGATTGAAGCCCTGATTATGTTACTTAATAATTTAATATTATTGCCTTTGTGATAGTTATTTTATGATGCTTAACTTGATTAATTCCTATTTTCTTGAATTCCTCATATCTATTTGCCTGATCAACATATGCATGTGGTATGGACTAGCTAATTAAATCAATTTGGATGGCCGAGTCCTAGGTTTAATAATAGTAACAAAAGAAATCCACGCCAGGTTCTTGGGTTAATCAACATAGGAAACCGGGGGTATATACCATGCCCTAGGTCTCGTGTGTTTATCAATTTTCACAGATATTATGCTTTCTTAAAAAACAATTTAGCACACACCATGCTAAATCCTTTAAGAAAGAAAAGATTTAGAGTATACACCATGCCTAACTCGTTGCTTAGGAAAATCAATAGCTTAAGGAGTATACATCATGCCCTTAGGTTGACAACATTAGGTATTCATAATGTGATTAAAGCATTGGTACATTGTTTTTATTGGGAAAGCATGATTAGTGGTGGATATCAAAGCCCTAAACTTTTACCATTATCGAATCAAACTCACTTTTTCTTTCTCTCGTTTTATATTGTGAAATTAAATTTAAATCAAAATTTACCAATCCCTGTTGGAATGATCTCGCACTTGCACACTATATTATTATGTTGACCTTGTGCACTTGCAAGTAAAACGTTCGATTATTTTCTTATTAATTTAAGTAGATTTTTGCACAACATGAATCTTATGTAAATATGAAATAAAGGTGAAATATATGCACCCGATGTACTAAAAATTTACGGGATAAAAAATATATAACACATTACACAAACAAAATTACAATTTTTTTACTACCTATCACTAATATGTTACTCTAGCATTTCCCATAGAAAATGTTATTCTAGCAAACATTATTTAATTTGCACTAAACTATTAATATTCATGGTGATTTTAAGTGAAAATAGCATTTTGATAATGGAAAATTGCACTGACGGTACTCAATATACATAGTGAACCTCGACCTTGAAGAAGATATCAATAATAACTGATTTTTCTATTGGTTTATAGAATTATTAAATAATCTAAAGAAATAATGTCTCTATTTAATAATATAGTTTAATGGATTTTAAATTAAAAATAACACAGTAAACTTTCACTTTTAGCCAAATGAATGAATACCTATGTGGCAAGAGCAATATTTCAGTTACAATTGATGTAATTAATATAAGAGCATAAAAAGGTTGGGATGATAGCAATTCAAATTTGGAATCTACAAAATTTCTATTTAAATTTATATACAAATTTATTTTTTACTAACTTTTTAAAGGCAAATGACAATTGTAAAAAATTAAGGTTAATGTATTAGATTTGACTCACACTAATGTATTGGTTATTGTAAACTTATAAAGTAATTATTATTCTCACTTTATATAGTCTAGCATCTCAACACACACTACGCGTGTGTTGATTTTTATATGATAAAACAATATTCTAATAATTATCTTTTTATTTATAAGCATGCCAAGCATAATAGTCACATATTCTCTATAATAAAACTAAACCTGCAAAGAAACCCCAAGAACAGAACAATCCGGTTAGAATCACCAAAAAGAAATAAGAACAACTGAAAATGTGAAGAAGATAAAAGGAACAAAGAAAATCAATATGGGTTGAAGATAAGATAGATAATGATAGTAGAGAAGTTAAACTTGTGCGTGTGATAGTGGGAGAGAAAAATATGGGTATCTAAGTGGGAGAGAAAAACATGGGTTGAAGATTAGAGAGATAAAGAGGATGAAGAAACTAAGTGTGGGTAGGATATTGGGGGAGAAAAACATAAGAGAAAGACGAGGGGAGTTGGAGCCAATTGAGTTATATATATAACCTTATTTAAATATTTGATTTGTATATTTAAGTAAGGGTTTAAGAGATATTTTGAGGGGTGGATACAAAATGGGGGTAGATATTGTATTAGTATTGTCGAGTGGTTATGAAAGAGTATTATGGGTTTATACTGTAATCAAAACAACGTATCATTATATTTGTATAACATTACTTATATGTCCTATGGCTCGAGAGGTGTAGTTTTTTGTTAATAATAAACAATTAAAAAAACCTAAAAAATTAAGGAGGGATATGGCCAACTTTGACCCAAAGTAAGTATGCTCATAGAAGAAGTACAACTTAAACGGTTAAAAATTGTATTTCATCTAATTAAATTCTATGGAATAAGAATTAATAAGTGTAATTTTTACATGATTTTTATTACTCTTTTACTTATTAAAATTGTTAGTTTTCCTTTATTTCTTTTGATTTTATTTTATTTGCTTGTACCGCACTTTTTCCTATTTTGTGTTATATTTCCTTTTAGTTACTTTCTTATTTCATGTTTTCCTAGTAGTAGAAGTATTTACCATTTCAGTGTCTTTCCTTTTCCTATGCTGCATTTTTTTTCCTATTTTGTGTTATATTTCCTTTTAGTTACTTTCCTATTTCATGTTTTCCTAGTAGTAGAATATTTCTCATTTTAGTGTCTTTCCTTTTCCTATAAGGAGTAGTATTATTGTACTTTCTTTTTCTTTTCTAGGAGTTTTCCTATATAAGACCGGCTGCTCTTGCCTTGAAAACAAATCAAATTTTTCCTAGACAAGAAAATAAAAGAGAAGAGAACAAGGGCGGTTGCCAAGTCTCAATAAAGAGAGATCTTCAATAATCTTGAATGCTTCATCAACTTATTTCAAGCAAAAGAGTTTTATTCTCTTCTTTTTAGTTTTCTTTTGATGCGTTCCAATAAGAACATGGTTGATTTCAGGTTTGTTATGAACTAATTTTATTTTTCTAGGGCTTTAATGTACTCTAGCTTTGAACACACAATTTAAATTCCAAGTTATTTTATTTCAAGTTTTTATGTGTTGAGTGTTTATCCTTGATCTTATTGCTTACAATTTTCTAGCCAATTATTGTTTGATTTATTGAATTATAATGAAACCGAGAGGCAATTTGTGATTAGAAGCTTTTAGGATTAAATATCATTAGTTGAGCGAAAGATAAAGATACTTTACCGCAACTAATGTGATTTTAGATTAAGAAAAATCCAAAGAACTTAATGAATATTCAAATAATTTAATTTACATAGAGATATGAAGAATTATTAGGTGAAGATATTTCTAATGTTATTCGAGAGAAAACATTGAATAATTAAGGGATTTAATTTTCATCAACTTGAAAAATTGGAATTTTATAGCAAGGAATAATAAATTGTGTGGGATTAGCTAGATGAAATCAAAAGCTCTAAATTTATTTTTATTATCTCTACAACCTTAATTTTTATTCTCTTTTCTTTTAATTTATCTTTGACAAGTACTTTAGTTTAATTTAGGAGGTAAAGTCTTTAAAATTTCGGTTTTATTTCCAAATAGTAAATAATTTGGTAAATTTCAATATTCAATAGTATAATTAGTCCTTGTGGGTTCGACACTTTTTTCTTTAAAACTTTACTACTTTTGACGCCGTTGTTGGGGACTAATTATTTGTAATTGATATTGATACTAGCTAGATTGTTACTAATTTGGATTTTTTTTAGATTGGTGATTAGATCTCAGTATTGCTTTTTTTTTTTATTTCAAGATTTAGAAATGTATGCCCCGATCTAAGCCATTAGAGTCTACAGTTTTTTATCCTGAGATTGAGAGAACTTTGCATCAAATCAAGAAAAAGAAGAGCAAGAAGTTGCCACACCTGCCTTCACTATGGCGGAACAGTGGAATGGAAAGGCGAATAGGACTTTGAGGGACTATGCTACGCCCTCGGTTAATGGGGCTACATCTAGCATAAGGAGGCCGGCTATACAAGTTAATAATTTTAAGATTAAGTCGGCGGTAATTCAAATGATACAGCAAATTATTCAGTTTGGGGGGCTGTCATAGGAGGATACTAATGTTCATATCGCAAATTTTCTAGAGATTTGTGACACCTTCAAGCACAATGGAGTGATGGATGATGCTATTCATTTGAGACTTTTCCTTTATTTACTCAAAGAAAAAGCGATAACTTGGCTGAATTCTCTACCACCTGGAGTCATTACTACCTGGGAGGAGTTAGCTCAAAAAAATTTGGCAAAGTATTTCCCTCTGGCCAAGACAACAAAGCTAAGGAATGATATTACCACATTCACTCAATTTGAAAATGAATCTTTGTATGAAGCATGGGAGAGGTACAAAGATTTATTACGAAAGTGTCCGCATCATGACCTTCCGGCATTGCTCCAAGTCCAAACATTCTACAATGGTTTGGGAGCTACAAACATGTCCATGGTTGATGTAGCAGTTGGAAGAGCTTTAATGAGTAAAACTCATGAAGCAGCTTATGAACTTTTGGAGAAATTTTCATCTAACAACTATCAATGGCCTTCGAAGAGAGCAATGCCAAGAAAGGCGACTGGAGTTTTTGAACTTAATTCTATTACCACATTGGTGGCACAAATGGCAACTTTATCTAAACAACTAAGTAAAATGAATGTTAATGCTATTCAAACTAATGTTGTGTGTGATTATTGTGTAGGAAATCACTCAAGTATCGAATGCCAAGTGGGGAATCTGTTTGCTCAACCAAATTCTGAATAAGTTAAATACATGTCCAATTTCCAACGTCAAAACAATCCTTATTCAAACATGTTCAATTCCAGATGGAGAAATCACCCCAATTTTTCGTAGAGCAACAATCAAGGGGCAACTAGATCACCTGAAAATTTTTCACAGAAAGAAAAAAAGCTGACACTCGAGGAGATGTTCACGCAATATATGCAAAAGATAGATTTGGTGATCTAAAACAATTCTGCTTAGATTCGTAACCTTGAGGCTCAAATTGGTTAGCTTTCACACATTCTTACAAAGACAACAGTAGGAACTTTGCCGAGCAATACCGTTACCAATCCTAAGGAACATGTCAAAGCAATAGCATTGAGAAGTGGGAGGATAGTTGAGCAGCCACAAGAAGCAAGTACCGAGCAAGATAAAGCTAGAAATCATGTGGAGTCTGAGCCAAAGATGGAGGGATTGGAGCAGTAAGTGGTCGACCAGCAAGCTGAAAATTATAAAGCGAATAAATAAGCTTCAAAACCTATGAATTCCAAGGAGTTTATATCTGAAACTAATTTTCCTTCAATTTATGATCCACTGATTCCTTTTATTCAAAGACTTAAAAAATAATAATAATAAGTTAGATAATCAATTCTCTAAATTTCTTAGTATTTTTAAGCAGTTGCATATTAATATTCCTCTTATTGAAGCTTTAGAGAAAATTCCTAAGTATGCTAAGTTTTTTAAGGATATTTTATCAAACAAGCGGAAGTTGGAAGAGCATGAGATGGTGATGTTAACCGAAGAGAGTAGCGCAATTTTACAAAAGAAGTTGCCTCCTAAATTGAGAGATCCAGGGAGTTTTATGATTCCTTACACTATAGGAAATTCTTATTTTGAAAAAGTTATGTGATTTAGGAGCAAGTATTAATCTTATTCCTTTTTTTTATTTTCAGAAAGTTAGGTCTTAGAGAAGTAAAGCCTACTACGGTCTCTTTACAATTGGCAGACAGGTCTATCAAGCACCCGCGATGACTTATTGAAGACGTTTTGGTGAAGGTGGACAAGTTTATTTTTTCGGCGGATTTTATTGTGCTAGACATGGAGGAGGATGAGGAAATACCTTTGATTTTAGGGTGACCTTTTCTTGCTACGGGGAGAACTTTAATTGATATCCAATAAATGAAACATATTTTGAGGGTTGATGATGAGCAGGTTACTTTTAATGTATTTAAGACTGTAGATTTTCCTTCCGAAGTACACTCTTGTTGTCAAATTAGTGACATGAACTTAGTGGTGGTCGAGACCTATAGGGCTGGATTTTCAAAGCTGCCACTTGAGGTCTGTCTTACTCATTCTACAACTCTTGAATCCGAGAATGAAGAGGTTAGGGAGTGTTTAAGGTATTTGGAAGCTACACCATCCTTTCATCCTTCCATAAAGCCAAAATTGGAAGAGCTAAGTTCATCCATGCTGACATCTTCAAGTAAGGAACCACCCAAACTTGAGCTCAAACCGCTTCTGTCAAATTTGAGGTATGCTTTCTTAGGCCAAGACTCTACTTTTTCGGTTATTATTAATGGTTCTTTAAGTGATGTAGAGGAAGAAAAGTTGCTAAAAGTTTTAAGGGAGAATAAGATGGCTTTGAGATGGACAATCTCGGATATCAAGGGAATTAGTCCTTCGATTTGTATGCATAAGATTTTAATGGAGGATAGTTTCAAGCTGATAGTTCAACCGCAATGGAGATTGAATCCATCAATGCAAGAAATTGTGCATAAAGAAGTATTGAAGCTTTTAGATGCTGGAACTATCTATCCAATCTCAGATAGTGCATGGGTGAGTCCGGTTCAAGTTGTCCCAAAGAAAGGAGGAATAACCATGGTAAAGAATGACAACAATGAACTTATACCAACAAGGATAGTCACGGGATGGCGAGTATGCATAGATTATCGAAAACTTATGATGCAACTCGAAAAGATCATTTTTCATTACCTTTTATCGACCAAATGTTAGAAAGACTTGCTGGCCATGCTTACTATTGTTTTCTAAATGGGTATTCCGGATACAATCAAATCGTAATTACTCCCGAAGATCAAGTGAAGACTACTTTCTCATGTCCTTACGGAACTTTTGTATATTGGAAGATGCCTTTTGGTCTTTGCAATGCTCCAGCCACGTTTCAGATGCATGATGTCCATTTTCTCCGATATGGTGGAAAAATTTATAGAAGTATTCATGGATGACTTCTCGGTTTTTGGTTATTCTTTTGATAATTGTTTATCTAACTTGTCTTTGGTTTTGCAGCGATGTGAGGAAACTAATTTAGTTTTAAACTGGGAAAATGCACTTTATGGTCAAGGAAGGGATAGTGCTTAGCCATCGAATTTCATTTGAGGGAATTGAAGTCGATAGATCCAAAATAAATGTTATTAACAAACTCCTACCACCGGCCAATGTGAAGGGTGTGACAAGTTTCTTGGGTCACGATGGGTTTTATCGATGGTTCATTAAGGATTTTTCTCAAATTACTAAACATCTTTGCAATCTTTTGATTAAAGATACACTGTTTGATTTTTCTCATGAATGTTTGCATGTTTTTGAAACATTGAAAGAGAAATTAATTTCAGCACCTATAATTGTTTCACCATATTGGAATTTACCTTTTGAATTGATGTGTGATGCTAGTGATTTTGCTATAGGGGCTATTTTAGGGCAGAGAAAAGATAAAAAATTTTCATGTTATTTGTTATGCAAGTAGGACTTTAATAGGAGCTCAACTTAATGCTACTACTGTAAAAGAATTATTAGTGGTTTTTTTTCTTTTGACAAATTTTGTTCTTATTTGATAGGAAGGTGGTTGTCTATAACGATCACTTCGCTCTTAAGTACTTGCTTACAAAAAAGGATGCTAAACCAAGATTTCTTCGATGGATTTTGCTTCTACAAGAATTTGATTTGGAGATCAAGGACAAGAAGGGTACTGAAAATTTGGTGGCACATCACTTGTCCCGGAATGAGCCTAAGTGTGTGGATGATGAGTAGCAATTGCCAATTAATGAAACATTTTTGGATGAGCATTTGATGGTTGTACAAGTTGTTCCATGGTATGCCGACATAGTCAACTACTTGGTGTCGCGAATTCTACCTCCCAAGATGACATATCAACAAAAGAATAAGTTTTTCTCCAACTTGAAGTATTATTTTTGGGAGGAACCTTTTTCTATTCTGGCATTGTGCAGATCAGATAATTATGAGATGTGTACTCGAAGAAGAGATGTAGAGTATACTCCGACATTGCCATTCATTTGAAGTGGGCGGCCACTTTAGTGGAACAAAAACAGCGACAAAAATTTTGCAATCCGGGTTTTATTGGCCTTCTATTTTTAAAGATTCTTTTAACTTTGTTAATTTATGTGATCAATATCAACAGGTTGGGAATATTTCTAAGAAACATGAGATGCCTTTGAATAATATTTTAGTGATTGAATTGTTTGATGTTTGGGGGATAGATTTCATTGGTCCTTTTCCATCTTCGTATTCTAACAAATTTATTTTGGTGGCTGTGGATTACGTCTCCAAGTGGGTGGAAGCTGCTGCTTTGCCGACCAATGATGCCAGGGTTATGGTGAATTTTTTTCGAAAAAAAAATATCTTTTCCTGATTTGGCACTCCAAGGGCGATAATTAGTGATGGTGGGAAGCATTTTTGCAACCATCCATTTGAAGCTTTACTTACTAAGTATAGAGTTACTCATCATGTGGCAACACTATATCATCCTCAAACAAGTGGCCAAGTTGAGGTGTCTCACGAAAGGATTAGGCACGAAGGTTAGATGATGCATTATGGGCTTATAGGACAGCATTCAAAAAACCAATTGGAATGTCACCTTATCGGTTAGTTTATGGAAAAGCATGTCATTTACCCGTGGATCTAGAACATAGAGCTTATTGGACGATAAAGACACTTAATTTTGATTTAATGGTTGCGGGTGAGAAGAGGACGTTGCAAATTAATGAGATGGACGAGTTTTGCAATGATGCTTATGAGAATGCTCGAATTTACAAGGATAAAACTAAAATATGGCATGATAAGCATATTTTGAGAACGGAGTTCGAAGTGGGGCATAAAGTTTTACTATTCAATTCAGGACTTCGACTTTTTCAAGGAAAGTTGCGATCTATGTGGTCAGGACCATTTGTTGTGCCTCGTGTTTTTTCTATATGGAGCGGTTGAAGTTCATCATGAGACAAAAAGGACATTCAAGATTAATGGAGAGAGGTTAAAGCCTTATGTGGATGGAGAATTTAGCATGCAAAAGTTTTCATCAATCTCACCAATCCTAAATACTGATTTGGAGAATGTCTAGCTATAGACTTTAAACAAAGCGCTTTTTGGGAGGCAACCCAAGTTTTTCTTATTTTTATCTTTAATTTTTATTTAATCTTTTTATTTTTGTTTTCATCTTGTTGGTTTGCATAAGTTTGGGAGCTCTCCAATGTGTTACACGGTTGCACTTTCAAGGACAACATTCAATTGGAAATCGGAGGAGTACTTCTTACCTTTTCTCATTCTTTTTCTTTTTTCTTCTTCTTTCTTATTGAGGACAATGTTTTATTCAAGTTTTGGGGAATGAAGTTTATGTTTAAAAAAAGAAATTTTAATTTTAAAATTAAAAAAAAATTATTTTTTTTTGTTTAACGAATAAAAGGGCTTATGATAAGAATATGGATGAATAAAAAGGCCTATTCATTTTTTATAGTAGTAGAAGTATTTCTCATTTCAGTGTCTCTCCTTTTCTTAGGCTGCATTTTTCCTATTTTGTGTTATATTTCCTTTTAGTTACTTTCGTATTTCATGTTTTCCTAGTAGTAAAAGTATTTCTCATTTCAGTGTCTTTCTTTTTCCTAGAAAAAGTAATATTATTGTACTTTTCTTTTCTTTTCTAGGAGTTTGCCTATATAAGGTCGGCCGCCCTTGCCTTGAAAACACAACAAATTTTTCCTAGACAATAAAATAAAGAGAGAAGAGAACGAGGGCGGCTGTCAAGTCTCAATGAAGAGAGATCTTTAACAATCTTGAATGTTTCATCAACTTATTTCAAGCAAAAGAGTTTTATTCTTTTCTCTTTAGTTTTCTTTTGATGCATTCCAATAAGAACATGGTTGATTTCAGATTTGTTATGAACTAGTTTTATTTTTCTAGGGCTTTGATGTAGTTTAGCTTTGAATATACAATTTAAATTCCAAGTTATTTTATTTCAAGTTTTTTTTTATGTTGAGTGTTTATCCTTGATCTTATTGCTTACGATTTTCTGACCAATTGTTGTTTGATTTATTGAATCATAATGAAACCGAGAGGTAATTTGTGATTAGAAGCTTTTAGGAGTAAACACCATTAGTTGAGCGAAAGATAGAAATACTTTACCGCGACTAGTGTGATTTTAGATTAAGAAAAATTCAAAGAACTTAATGAATCTTTAAATAATTTAATTTACATAAAAATATGATGAATTATCAGGTGAAGATATTTCTAATGTTATTCGAGAGAAAATATTGAATAATTAAGGGATTTATTTTTCATCAATTTGAAAAATTGAAATTTTATAATAAGTAATAATAAATTGTGTGGGATTCGTTAGGTGAAATCAAAAGGTCTCAATTTATTTTTATTATCTCTACAACCTTAAGTTTTATTATCTTTTCTTTTAATTTATCTTTATCAAGTACTTTAATTTAATTTAGGTAGTAAAGTTTTTAAAATTTCGGTTTTATTTTCAAATAGTAAATAATTTGATAAATTTAATACTCAATAGCATAATTAGTTTCGTGGATTCGACACTTTTTTCTTTAAAACTTTATTATTTTTTACGATTTTGTTCACCTGCAAATATTTTCGCATCAATAATTTATGTAATATTTTCTCTAAAGTTTTAAAAATCAAATCAATTTGATTACTATTATGAGTGAATCGTCAGAACTAGCAACTAGGCCAAGAATTTTTGGGGCCATTATATCTCCATACAAGAATTATCATCGCTAACCGACCCAACACAATGACAACTCCTCTCCCTATAAATACCTCGCAGAGTCGCGAATTAGATTATACAAGCGCATTAACTTGTTCTCAAAGCTTACTCAGAATCCCAAATCCTCTCTCGCTCTCTCTCTGCGTTTAACATTACCAAACCAAGTCATGGGTCAGGGCCCTTCAGGCGGTCTGAACCGGCAGGGCTTACCTGGGGACAAGAAGCCCGACGGCAGCGACAAGAAGGACAAGAAGTTCGAGCCGGCGGCCCCGCCGGCCCGAGTTGGCCGCAAGCAACGGAAGCAAAAGGGCCCCGAGGCTGCTGCTCGGCTACCCACAGTGACACCATTGACAAAGTGCAAGCTTAGATTGCTAAAACTGGAGCGAATTAAGGACTATCTGTTGATGGAGGAAGAGTTCGTGGCCAATCAGGAGCGGCTTAAGCCCCAGGAGGAGAAGGCCGAGGAGGATCGATCCAAGGTCGATGATCTACGTGGGTCCCCGATGAGCGTTGGAAATTTGGAGGAGTTGATTGATGAAAATCATGCCATTGTTTCCTCTTCTGTAGGGCCCGAGTATTACGTGGGTATTCTGTCCTTCGTTGATAAGGATCAACTGGAGCCTGGCTGTGCTATATTGATGCACAACAAGGTATGGGATTTTGCTTTTTTTATTATTTTTTTTTCTTCTGGGTATTTTTTTTTTTTGGGTTGTGTTCTGATTTGTTATTTTTCGGACCCAGCATTGTTTTTGGAATTTAGAGGTTTAATGTCTTTTTTAGGGTTAGATTTGGGTTACATTTTGTGAGTTGTGAGTTGAAAGGAATCGAGGAGTTATAGTAACTGTAGTTCTTCTTTTATATGCGGCTTGCCATTAATTCGACAGAACATCAGTGTGGGTTGTCATTTTAAACCGGCAAACACAGGCGAGTCACAGTTGTATCTTGTGATCTAGTGGGCTTTTTTGAGAGCTCACTAACTGATAATTTATCGGTATAGCTTGCTAATCATATGGTGCTTCATTCTTTTGTGGCTACTATGGATGTGAGGTTTTGTGGCTACTATAGATGGGAAATCTTTGTATTCTGCTTGTTGAATGTGTGAATAAGGGTAGTTACATAGTGGTAGGGTGAACCATGAATGTCTCAAATACTATTAACACGGAGTATGTGGTAATATATTTATGGTGTATAACTTCACTCAAGGAGTTGGATATCCTTTCTTTGGAAGAAATAGTGTTTGAGGCTTTGAGGTCTGAGGAAGACTCTTGTTCCTGTGGATATGGATTCAAGTTTGGACCTGCTGCTGTCTGCATTTGTGTATGTTGATGTCAAGTCTTTCTATAGGGCCCTTTTCACGAAAATGGATTTGGAGGGAAGAGATGACTTCCCTCGGAAATCAATATGGAAAACTTTTACTCCTTTGAATGTTGTCTTTGCTTGCGAAGCTTCTTGTGGTGGTATTCTCACTATTGACAATCTTCATAAAGGAGGGGGAAAGTGTTGGTAAACCGGTATTATCTTTGTGAAGAGGAGTCCTAGACCATGTACCATCTCCTCGTTGGATGTTCCTTCCCTAGATAGGAGATGGTTCTTAGTATGGCAGGTTTGCTTTGAGTGGATGCGAGTTCCTCTTTAACAAGGGGTGTGGGTTTGGAATGGTTTGGAAGTCTCAAAATATACGAAAGAACCTATTATTTGATTTCGTTCTCTATTTTTTGGTTTGTTGGATGAAAGAAATAGAATAACCTTAGATGGAGTGGAAAAACCTCTAGTCACCATCAAGGAAGAGTAGTTCAATACTTCTGGGTTTTGATTTGATAGAAAAAAAACTGCATGCAGAGATGACTTCATAGACTTCATTTATAGTCTATCTTGTAAATGATGAAGATTTTGTAGATTTCACATAAAGGGTCTCTTGTAGATTGCTTTTTTTTGTATTTGGGTGGCACCCCCTTGGTGCTTTTGAAACGAAAATTTTCCTTTATTTATGAAAAAAATTCTATCTTGTAAAGAGTTCTTTTGTAAATGGGTGGCACCCCCTTGTGATGCAAAATGAGAAAAGAATTATGTATTATTTTACGATTTATGGGATATTAGGTTATTTATGGGATTATTTTGTAAATAATCTTTTATATTAGTACTTTAGTTTAGGAAATTTTAGCTTTTAGCATTTATTATTATTATGGTTTCCTATTATGTTTAGGATTAGTGCCTATATAAGAGCACTTATATTAGGGTTTTAATTCAGACTTCGATTATGGAATAAAACTATTGAGTTTTGATTATCTCTTGACCTTTTTGCTCTTCCTTCCCTTTCCCTAATTATTCACCTGTGTCTCCTATTTCCTCTTGTTATCCCTTTTTCTTTATCCTTCTTCTTCTATCTGTTAATTTTCTATTTGATTTAGCCAGTTTCTCTCTCATTTCTTCCCTTCTTTCCCTTTTCCCATGTTCTCTGGTTACTTGTCCTACATCAAATTCGTATCAGAGCCCAAATCTCATTCCCTTGTGTGGTTGGAAAAAAAGCATTGCACAGTAGCCTTGAACAATAACAATGAGGTTTGAGTTTGATTCTCCATTTCCGACGATTTCCATCACCCACACCATCAATATTATAAACTATTTCCGATCAAAACCATGCAATTTCTTTGTCATTCGCCGCCACACGCTACCCCGTGCACCTCCGCCGCCGACAACCTCATCACCGGCATTTGGGACCACCATCTAGATCGAAAAATTCCGATCTACCTAGCCTCGCAAGCCACCCGCCCATTCCTCATCGATAGGCCGTCATAAATCCACAAACCCGATTCGGCCTATCATGTCACGATCTGTCGTTTCCGGCCACCCACTGCCGGATTTAACTCCACCTCGGTGACCGAAACCAAAATTTCGGCCTAACCCCAAAAGCTTAGGCCTGATATGCACCAGTTCTGCACTGCCTGGATCCAACCCACTTCACGGCTGACTCGCGCCATTTGATTTGAGTCGTGTACACTGCCCTGGGCCGGATTCAAGTTGGATTTGAGCCAAATTAAAGCCGGATTTTGCAAAAAAATCAGGTTTATTTATTTATTTTTCTACATTATGTGAAAAAAAAGGAGATTAACAAAGAAAAACATAAAACAAAAAGGGAAAAGAAAAATAAAAATAAAAATATAGCCCCACTTGTGAGGAATGAGTTCAGTTCAGTTGAGTCGAGTTCTTCTGGTTTACAGTTTATCATGTGCTATATTCAAATACATAAGATGTGCTTTATCAGTTTTTTGGACAGTTTGGTCATGTCGAGAAAATTAGTCTTTGCTAAAATTCAGTGGGCTTTCAAGCTTTTGTGCTATACCGTTTGCATCAAGAAGCTATATAGGCTAAAAGCAAGTTGATGATCGTTGTATTTATGATAACTGTTGTCAGTTGGAGATCGCGCATTCCAACTTTGAAACTCGAATACTCAAGATGCAACAACTCATTGCACGAGCAACACAACTAATGGAAGCAGCTTTACCAAAACTTCTACCCATCAAGATTCCACTCACGACGAGACCAAGTATGAAGTTGTTTCTCCATTCCAAGAACACCTTGAAGAGCAAACACAAGTCATTGATGAAAGGGTCAAAGCTCAAGAATTATTGGATGTATCTATTAAAGATAAACAGTGCCAAAGAAAGGATGTCGATATGTGTGTGCTTGACATTCGTTCCATCGATTTTGGAACCTCTTTGGTTTGATGCTCCTCTGATATCACTATTGTTTCCACTCGAAGACACCACATCCAGAAAATTTCAAGGTTTCACCAAAAAGCTCCAAGCATCCATACTTCTGATCCTTATCACTACAAAACTTGATGTCAAGTTTCTTGCAAGTGGGGTAGAATGATGCAAAATGGGAAAAGAATTATGTACTATTTTTATAATTTATGGGATCTTAGGGTATTTGTGGGATTATTTTTGTGAATAAGCTTTTATATTAGGACTTTAATTTAGGAAATTTTAGATTTTAGTATTTATTATTATTATTATTATTATGGTTTCCTATTATGTTTAGGATTAGTGCCTATATAAGAGCACTCATATTAAGGTTTTAATTCAGACTATGATTATGGAATAAAGCTATTGAGTTTTGATTATCTCAACTCTCTTGTTCTTCCTTCCCTTTCCCTAATTATTCACCTGTCTCATATCTCCTTGGGTTATCCCCTTTTCTTATTCTTCTCCTTCTATCTGTTAATTTTCTATTTGATTTAGCTTGTTTCTCTCTCATTTCTTCCCTTCTTTCCCTCTACCCATGTTCTTTGGTTACTTGTCCTACATCACCTTGGTTCTTTTGAAATACAATTTTTACTATAAAAAAAATTATATTTTTTAATGAACATCTTTTGGATGTGTTTGAAGAATGCATTAAAACATTCCTTACATGTAAGAAGAGGCCATACATGTTTTTCTTATATTCATCAAGGAGCAAGTGTCTATGACGGCGTTACTGAGGAGAACCTTTGAGGTCGGAGGGTATAAAAAACACATGGAAAAGAAGAAAAAAAAAATGTAAGCTATTGCATCTCTTCAATACATGTACGAGTTCTTAGGGAACAGGTGGATGCATCCTAGCTACTTGTCTTCAAGGGTTCTGCTTCTGCATGTAACCTTATATTAGCTATGCATGTAACCTTATATTAGCTATATTCATTTTCTGAAAAATGATGTTTTCAGGTTCTTAGTGCGTGTAGTCTACAGCATTTCTTTATTTTCTTTGCTCTTATATAGTGCATTTGCAATCAAAGTAGGATAGATATATTGGTCTTAACATTTTCTAAGGCCTCTTTTCAGGTTCTCTCTGTTGTTGGGCTACTGCAAGATGAAGTTGATCCAATGGTGTCTGTAATGAAGGTTGAAAAGGCTCCGTTGGAATCATATGCGGACATAGGAGGTTTAGATGCCCAGATTCAGGAGATTAAAGAAGCAGTTGAGCTTCCTCTGACTCATCCTGAACTATACGAAGACATTGGGATCAAGCCTCCTAAGGGTGTAATATTGTATGGTGAACCTGGGACAGGCAAGACATTGCTTGCAAAGGTATGTATTAGTATCTTTTTTCCTGTTAAGACTGTTGAGGGTTGGCCTGTTATATGTGCCTACTCATTGGCTGTTATCTTCATTAATCTTCCTTACACCCACTATCCTGCCATTCTCTCGACCAGAATATACTCTACTATGCCAGCAAGCACTAGTACATAATTTTTGCTTATGGCTGGTTTACGTGGTTGTCTCATTCTGATCTGGAAACCTATCTAGAGACTGATGGTAAGTGATTGATTTCCTATTGATATCCTTGTGCAGTTGGGTTTTACATCAGTCTTCACTCTCCTTGGTGAGTGAGTGTCGAGTTCTAGTCTGACTTTTAGCAAGTATTAGTTAAAGTGATGGTTTTACCAGCAGAAAAAGTATTAAGTAAAAGAAAATGAAATGAAGGCAATGTGTTTGTGGCATTGAATGCCTTGATTTGCGAAATGAGATCAAAAGCTCCCTGGTGAGGAATTTTTTTTGGGATTAACTGAATTTGAGAGATAAAAAAAGAAGATAATTCCTAGTTTAAGTTACAATGAAGACTGCTCTGCTGCATTGCTTAGTTTGTATGAGACCTGCACTCTTCATTTTATTACTTTACTAGATTTGGGCCCATGCATTTGCGTGGCTCCAAATTCCAACAGTTTTTTTTTTTTTTCTTCTTCCGTGTATTTCATCTCTTTCAATTTCTTTACGTTTTGAATAATTTTTTTTACCACATGGCAAGCCACCAGTATGCTACAGTGCACACAACATTCCGCTTAATATATAGAGAATTTCTTTTTTTTACGTCAAGTATTTCTCTTAACATTTTCCGCTTTTTTCTAGTATGACAATTTTTGCATGCTTGATGGCACTGTGGTCTCGAAAAAATTCTTTGCTTATTCATTCATGTTCTTTCAGGCTGTAGCAAATTCTACGTCAGCAACATTTTTACGTGTTGTGGGTAGTGAACTAATTCAGAAGTACTTGGGAGATGGTCCAAAATTAGTGAGGGAACTCTTCAGAGTTGCTGATGATCTCTCACCTTCAATTGTCTTCATTGATGAAATAGATGCAATTGGTACAAAGAGGTGAGTAATTGAACACGTCTTTTGACAATGGTGCCATTTAGATAGTTTTTGATTAAATACACCTCAAACAGGTATGATGCCCACTCAGGTGGTGAACGTGAAATTCAGAGGACCATGTTGGAGTTGCTGAACCAGTTAGATGGTTTTGATTCAAGAGGAGATGTTAAAGTGATTCTTGCAACAAACAGAATTGAAAGTCTTGATCCAGCTTTGCTTCGGCCTGGTCGAATAGATAGGAAAATTGAATTTCCTCTTCCAGATATAAAAACAAGGAGACGCATTTTCCAGGTACGTCAAATATTTGATTATTAAAAGCAATACATCGAAGATGTTTCAGGGTAACTTTTTGTGATGGTTAAATCTTTAAAGTTGCTTCATAATTTGACTAACCAGTATTCATATCCGCAAATTGTAGATACACACAGCAAAAATGACTTTGGCTGATGACGTCAACTTAGAAGAATTTGTTATGACTAAAGATGAGTTCTCTGGAGCAGATATAAAGGCAATATGTACAGAAGCTGGATTGCTTGCCTTGAGAGAGCGCCGCATGAAGGTGAGGCTAACATATAGTTTTTTAAAATTGGCTTTTTTGGCAAGAAAATTCTGTCAGATTTGTTCCCTTATTATATGAAAGTATATTTGTTGTTCAATTAGAAGTTTGATTTTATGCACCTATTTAGTAGCTTTTACAATATGAAATACTTCATATATACCCGTAATAATGCTAAATGACACAAGATCGAAGTTCCAAAATCATTACCTCTGTTTCCATTTCACCCTTCCTTTTTGTACACCTTTCTCAGACCACTAGCTTTATGGTTTAAGATTCTTTTGAGATTATAATCAACCTCATTTTATTGGAATTGATATCATGGAAGAGAGTGTTTCCGTATTGTTTTGTAGTTTATTCGGTTATCTCCGGTTTGCATTAGTCAGACAGTTTAGTGAGGGGCAGATGTCAGTATGATGTCTTTTAGAACAAGGAAGAACTGAGGTTAAATGCCAATAAAAATTGTGGAAAAGTAAATAATTAAATTGGCTTGGTTGTCTCTTATTGGTTAATAGTTTTTGAAAACTTAATCACAGACCACCTTCTTCCTTTCTACTTGGCAACTTGGCAAAGTTGTATGAAAGTGAAGAGACGTTGGTTGAATGAATTGATCATTGATTCTGTAAATTTTGTGCCTCAGGTTACACATCCGGACTTCAAGAAGGCGAAGGAAAAGGTGATGTACAAGAAGAAAGAAGGGGTTCCAGAAGGACTTTACATGTGAAAGGCTTGTTTCAAATGTAACTTTGAATTCATTAACGTTTCCCCTTGTATTCCTGGATTTGAGTTATTGTAGTCCAAATTACAACCTGTTTAGATTCATTTAATGTTTAGATTTTTCCTTTTGTTTAGTAATATTTATGATTGTTCGAGTGAGTGCTAAATTTTTAGATCACATGTTTAGATCCACTCCTACAAGAACCAAGAGTCTTTATTCTCTCATGCAGCTTCTTCGAGTGAGTGCTAAATTTTCTGTTATCAGAGCATTTACACTGTAAATGTTTGCTGTAAATTCTTTATCCCGTTGTTTAGGAACTTAACAAAGCAATGGGAGTGGAAGCTTTCCGCATTTTCACTGACAAGGAAATTTGCCTTGAATTGCTGTGAAGAGTGTATTCTCCTGTACCATGAGCATTCTTGAATTCTTGTTGGGTAGCCAAACAATCTTTACCGAAATGCTGAGTACTAAGGCTTACTTTCTTCTCAGGTTTTATCTAACATTCGCATGTAACAGCTAGAAGAGATTCATTGCAAGAAGTCATATTCTATAGTGGAGTCTTCTGAGGCTGTTTGCCACCTGCTTCTTTGACATCAGCATAGCTATTTCCATGTCTTTATGTGATCATGGGGAGGAGAATCCTGATTCCATCTTGAGAATCATGTACAATAAAGTTGCAGGATCAGTATATGTTTTCCTTTTTCTCCTTCTTTTGTCTTGCAGTGCATTTTAGGACCTGAAATTGTCTGTAATGAATTTTCTTGTTTGCGAGGATCATACAGTTCAGCATTTTGTCCACTAACCCAAAATCCTCCCTTGGCCATTGTACAAGAAGGATTGAAAAGACAAATGTACTAATCGGTGCTTTGGTCATCATACTTATTTGATGAAACTTACTACAACTGGAGCAAAATTAATTCACTATTTGTGGAGCCATCCTTCCTTTTAGCCGAAACTGCAGTTTGATCTCCCAAAAAAGAAACTGCAGTCTGCAAGTCGCCTTTGACTTAAAAGTCTGTTCATTTACCCAGTTAATTTAATAAACCTCAACCCTTGGCCGCAATGTTTTCCACGGTAAACTACCAAGCTTTATTTCAGTTTCCCTCTTCTTTTTTTTTAATTGTAACACAATACTCAAGTTGAACTCTGACATCTACCTGTGACATCAAAAACCATACCTCATATATCAGTTCACCTCTCTCTCTCTCTCTATTAATCACATAAAGCAGATATTCTAGATTCTAAGGACAAGTTCAGCACATTCTTTCTATTGTGTGGCTAACAGGTTTCCTTCAATCTACATGACATCTTTTCAAATTTAAAGAGTATAAAATCGATGGACTCGGATTCCTTGACAGATGATCATCCACTGAAAACTTTTTCAGCTGGCCAGGATAAACTCCAGCAGACGTATATAGTCAGGAGCATATTTAGAAGAATCTTAATCAGGAAAAAAGTCTCTTTTCTTTTGCTGCTTGGACGCTATATCTCACCTTGCAGCAACCACATATTTAAGGCAGACAACAGGTATCAAGACCAGAATCACCCGTCAATATCCTCCATTACAGACCAAAAGCCAACCCCATTTAATCACCAAGCTCTCCTTTAGGCTTTGTAACAACCAAATTCTAATCTTACAGTTACAAAGTTTGAACAAAAAAAAACATCTGTAAAGAACAGAAGAGGGGGAAGTGGGGGAAGGAAAAGAAAAGGACAGGAGTCCATACAAATAATACAAAAGGTATATTACATTCTATGTTGGTGTAATAATTACATGTTAGCTGTGTTATATTAAATTTTCTAGCCGAAAAAGCTGCTCTCAGATTGGGGGATTTTCTCTTACACTACAAAACTTGACAGGCAAGAGCCTTTCAGAAGTAATCTGCTGAAAACTTCAACCTGCAATGTAACCGAAATTCCATTTTAGATTATGTGCTCCTTCCGATGGGATACACAAGCAACCCTCAATTTTGACTGAGATGCCATAAGGTGCTACCAACTCTGAGTGCGGCTGGCACGCACTAAAAACCAGAGTGCTGCAACTTGTAAATCTTTAGCCAGCCGGAGATTTTAGCTACATACCATCTCCCTTAATGATATTGGACTATGAAGATTAACTAGGATCATTTGGGTTCAAAGTTTTGTAGGAAGGAATGCTATGCGCCCCACTCCTCATTGAAATTGGCATGGCTGATCATGTTATCCTTTATCGCAGCATAAAAAGACTATTAGTATGTCATTGACAATACCATATCAGTCAAAATGGATAGAAGAGTACTAGGTTTTGAAGCATAGCACGATCCTTATATGCACTATCATGAAATCTGTATGCATGACATACAAGCTTATGCTATGCAACATTATAGAATTCTATCACAATCAAGAAGCAGCAAACACGTTAGATGCTTGAGCAATAACTATCAACAGAGCTTGTACTTTACTTCCTACTACAAAATTGTTTTACCTCAAAAATCTTGTATCCAAATAGGAATATAAAACAAGGCAGTACCTTCTTGGTGCTTTTCAAGATTCTCAGCTTCCCTACTGGCACTTGGCTTGCTGGAACTTGGCTGGGCAATTGCTTGGTTCTGTAAAATAAACACTTCATTAGACCAACTAAAGACACTCCAAAATACTCAGCGGTGATGCAACGAGATCAAGCCCAATAAACTTGAGTATGTGATTAGCTCAAATAGTTTATTGTGATGTTTCAGACCTGTTCAGCTAATATATAGTTGGATGTGAAAAAGACATGAGATTGAATAAACTCGCGCCTGGATATTTATCACTCTCAATGAAACTGTAACTCGTATTCCATACATGGTAAATGATGGTCGCACAAGACATGAATAAGCAATGCAAGTTTTCCTTGTCATCTATGTTTGTACATGGCCAAAACTGAGAGTGGCGGGAAAAGATAATTTACTCTGAGAACTAATAGAGGAAGTGATATTAAATAAAGATGGCAAAGAAGTGTCTATAATCCTATATGTACAAGCTTTAATTCAGAAAGTAATATGAGAAGCTAAATATTACCGGTACTAGTGGTACTTGCATCTGATGGAGACCAAGATACTGCTGATAAGGATCAGCAAAACTTGGGATCCGTGGCTGGTTTGGATTTTGCATGCCAAATGAGTTTAGCATGGGATCTGACTGGCTGGTTGCTTGCATTCTGGATGGATCAGGAGCAGGAGCAGGAACAGGCGGCATGTGAAAGCCTGGTACAGGAAACCTTGGGCCCAAATGAGCTGCAGCAGCTGGTGTAGGCAAGGCCGAACCAGCTAAAACATCTGGAAATGTCATCATCGATCGATTCATTCCCATTCCCATGCCCATGCCCATACCCATCCCCATTGGTGTCATGTACTGCTGTACACCAGGAAACATCATTGGGACCAAGCCACATCCCATGGACATCATCTGTGGAAATTAGTTCAAATCTAATCTTCGTCATAAATAATGTAGAAGCTCAAAATTTTGTTTCAGTGAAAATACAAAACAAACACTTAATTAAAAAGTACGAAAATGCATAATGAATGCTATTGCTTCATATGATTGCAGGTATGCAGTTTGAAAGTAATTAGGTACAGTAAATATTAGGACAGGGTACTTCAACATTTGGAGAGGGGGAGGGGGGGAAGCAAATAATACAGTGAAAGTGAACGCAGAAGTTCATTGCACAGGGATGACTACTCAATTCCATTTTGGCGCGGCTTTGGTGCAGTCTCCCAGCTCATTTGGTGTATAGACATATAAATACGCCAAAGGAAGCTTCACTGTGTTAGTGTTAACGACGAAGCAGGAGCTTCAGGAAAATTTATATGAAGGGTAGTTCTACTTAATTTAGTCAGATTACATGAGGCTATGCTTGAATTTCTTCCATAGAACTAAATGCAGAACTTCTCTTCTTTTTTTGGTAATTTTCAATCTGAAGGAGTTTACATTGCTCCTCAAAGATGCATTTCTAGAATTTCATCCGTACAGGTCGATTATTAATCAAAACTCCCTTATGTTTAGCAGGATAAGGGTGTGATACATACAGCAGCATAAAAGCTCCATCAATTCTGTATATCCAACTAACTCTGATATGAAGTTTTGCAAACAAAACATCTTCAATTAGGTTAATTAAAAAAAATGTGTTTGGGAAGGAAGTCATTAATCTCAAACCCCAGGAACATACCCTGGACCCGTCTGCCATTTAACTATGTCCCAGGCCAATACAGAAAATATATATATATATATATATATATATATATATATATAAAGAAAATAATTCATATATCTACAGAACAAGAGAGGAGGAAGATACCTGCACTTGCAACTGAAGTGATTTCAGATACTCAATTGCCTCATCCAGCATCGAAGCTTTGTCAGACTGAAATCCAGAAGAAAAAGGAACATTTTATAAGTTGAGAGAGACAGAGAGAGTAAAAAGTCAAAGAAAATGGATCACGATACTGATTTAAAAGACAAGCTATAAACATTAGGACCTTGTTGCAACAAGGTATGAGTTCTTGCAAAGCCTTCATCTTTTCATTTATTCTATCTCTGCGTTTCTGCACATGTGCACAAGCACCCTTTTAGGGCATGGAAGGGAAACCATATTACTAACAACTAGGCAATATCACAAAAGATACCAACCCTCTCTGAGAGATTGTGGACCTCTGCAGCACGAGATCTCTTTGTCGATGTTGATCCACGAGTTTGTTTCTTTGCATCAGCAGATTCAAAATCAACATCCTTTAGCAAGATCAAAATTGAAATAGAAAATCATATAAAATTAGTTAGAATGTATAAGATGAAATGGAGGTACAGGATTTTTAACCCCAAATACATTAATAGAACCATGCAAAATCACAACATAAAAGCAATTAGTCGATGATTTAAGATCTATATATGCGAACATCATTTTGTTTTGCACCTCTCTTATCTTACTGGAGGGTAGTAATGAACCTTCATGTTCTGCAGGTAGCTTCACCATATGAAATGTGAACTTGATTGCATGACAGTTGCACCATGTGGCTCTCTACATGTCTGTTATCTAGAGCTACTGACTGTAAGTGAACTTCCCTACTTATCATAAGCCCATGAAATCACCCAATGGATTACACCAATGATTTAGTGATTGATTATTCAAGCAATAGGCCATGCATGCATCCTTATTGATTGGATATGTCCACCTATCAACATTGGAAATCACCACTACCAAAAAACTAGCCTGAAAAAGAATAGACGCACTAAATTCAGAAAATTTTCTTCATACTATTTTGTATAATTTTAATTTTTTGGGGGGGAGGGGGGGCAGGGGTTGACTCGGTAGGATTTCAACCTAGTAGTTAGGATTTACCCCGTCCCTCCCCACCCGCACCCCCTTCCAAAAAAAACTTTAATCACTTAAGCTAATGCCTAAGGCAGGGAATTTCTTTCTTACTTCCTTAATCCAAGGTTTAGAGTCTTTACTTAAATCATAAAGGTCAAGTTTCTCTTTTTTCCCCCATTTGCCATTATTCATAATTTCTTAAGTTTATTTGGGTTTTATTTACCTCTATGGTTCCTATCAGCTCTTTACCACTTATACGAATTCCCAAGGGCACATGGACGGATCCCAGGGGGGGTTGGGGGAGGGGGAGACTTACCCTCCCAAGTTCCTTAATTTTTTTAAAAAAAATTTAAGCCTTCCATTTTATTTTATTTTCCCAAATAACTTTAAATCTTTTCTTTTTGATCCCCCAAGGGAAATGTGCTAGATCCGTTCCAGCAAGAGCAGTCAATATCAATCCAAGTTGCAGAGCTTATAAATTAATCAATTAACATAAAAAGGTCAAGTAACATTATTCAAAAGCTTAAGTCATGCACTTAATCATGTATGTCTACCACTCATTATTCTTCTTATTTGGTACTATGATTTGCGCGTGCACAACATCAAACTTCTTTCGTCATGAGAGTTCCGTAAATGAATCTACCTTCATATTTCTTATGTTTCCTAAGTAGTAGATAGACCATTTGGCACTTTTGTGCCTCTCTTGTTCTTTCAAAGGTTTCTCTATTCATTGCTGTAACAAAGGTTCATTCCAAGCAATTATTTCCTTACTGATACTGGGCCATTGAGTATTTCTTTACAAGTGGTAATGGCTGTGAAGATATTGGCTCAGAAGAGATTTGAAACTATCTCCAAAAACAAACCTCTGTCGGACTTGACCAAACGGACCTTTTTTTATATAAGTAAATAAAATGTATTAAAAGAGGACCAAAAGGACGTCTACTAGTACAACATAAGTTCTTGCGGCTTCCTAGGGTCTAATTCCCTTTTCCTCCTAACAACATCATATTCTTCTACATCTCACTAATATCAAAATCACAAGCTTCGTTCTAATTACTATCATAAGAAAAGAATATATTTAGTAGTTTAACTCCAAAAGCACTAATATGGTGATGACCAGGGGCGGAGCTATGTTAAAGTTTTGGAGATCCATGGCCACCCAATTTTTTTAAACTTATATATAATTTAGGCCCAAACACAAATCTTATAAGGTTGGCCACCCCAAAAAACTTCCTTAACTTAAACATCCAACAAATTACTTAGCTTGATTTTTTTGGATCCGTTTATGCCACGTTTGATTGTCTGGAATTGAAGCTTGGAATTAAAATTGATGTAGAATCATGGTCTTTTTCAATCATTTTAATGTTGAAAAAGAGTATAATTTCATCTCAATTCCAATTTCAAATTTCAATTCCAGACAACCAAACATAATGTATTTTGGTTTCTAAGATTAAATTTTATGTTTGATATTTATTGTATGTAGCTTATTTTTTTTTTTTTTTTTTTGAGAAATTAATACATACATGTAGAAATATTAGCTTAATTGTATTAATTATTGTCTATATATGTTTTTACAATGGTTTATTTGATTTTTGTATTAACATATCTTTATGGTATGACTAGTTTAATTTTGATTTATGCGTGAATTGAGTTCATTGGCTAGTAATTTGGGATGATATATTTATATAAAAAAACAAGTGTAAGTCGATTTTATTTATTTTCGATTTCCTAGCTTAGTTTGTAAATTGGGATTTTCTTAGAGGTTAATTGATAATGTTTAATAGAAATCTGAACAATATATGACAGTTTTAGTGTGACAAATTAATAGAATTAATTGTTTTGGTGCCTGGCAAGCATAATAATTACATAAGTTCCTTAAACATTTTTACTTTAATTTAAAAAAAATACTTTTACTTCATATTTTTTTCAAACATGTTTGAAGTATGAACAAACCTAAAAATGTTTAATGTATTTTTAAAGTAAAATTTTTATATACTTTCTTTATGTTAAAAAAATATGAGTTATTTTTTAAAAAAATATACTATTCATACATTCAATCCGTTATAAAAATTGTAAATTTAATCTAACAACTACATTTCTTATCCTGTAAGTATAACATCTTGAATTCAACTTACAATATTATTCAGCGAACCCAATTTAAAATTCTTGGCTCCATTCCGGACCAAAGCAATGGTACGCTTGTTATTTGGTTTTTATCATTGTCATTGGGGCATGAAAAGGATAATGCTATCAACATTTCACATCAGCTGCTGATGCTTCAACTCTCACGCACTTTAAAGGCCTAATGTAGTGCTTCAAAACTGAAAGGGTGGTGTTCCTGCCAGAGACGACAAGTTTATTTTGCTTTATTGCCGCATAAGCAACACTTCCATATATGGCAATAACGCCAGCCAAACTAAAATTAGAGCCCTAATAATACGCCTAACTAAAAAAACACAATATGTAATTCTTATTATAACGCAAGCTGACAAGTATTAATCAGACGAGGAAACCATTCCCGTGAATATACTAGGCGCCGTCAATCCAATTTCAAACCACTACGTGCATCGTATAGGGAACTGATATTCAGGTGCCAATTGCAACCTCCATTCTTCACTAATCATCATCCATCAAATCGTGTCAAATCCTCCTCTATTCCAACTATACACGTGGCAAAACCTATGTGAGCGACGTGTACAGAAAATTGATTTAAGTATCACTTTTTTATTATTATTATTTTGTTTGGTGAAGTATTACTTCACAGTACACACGCGCGATTGCTAACATGCACCGAAAGTTAGGTATCCAAAGGAAAGGGTGCTAACGTTAACCAACGTCACCCCTCCTGCGCACGATAACGAACGCATAGGAAAATAGACACGCATTCAAGCAGAGATAGCAAGCTTAACTCAGTATTGACTCGACTCACTTACCTCGCTATGACACTCGATATCATCGACTTCTCTTCCCTTGCGCTTCCGGTCCTCAACCGGCGGTTTCTGATCTTGCTCAGCACTGGCGGTCGAGTCGCCGGGGGACGACGTCACGGTCACCTCACACGTTGCCACCTCCTTACTTCCACCATTACCAAAATCATTAACGCCAGCGGCAGCAGCAGATGATGTGGCCGCCACTGCAGCGCCGCTCATGGTCCCGCACGCATTGTACCTGCCAGATGGACCCTCCGTACTCTTGACAGCCGAGGAACCCCTAGATTCTGATCCCATCGCCGTCGGCGTGACGCTCGAATCCACCACCGCCTTCGAGCTGGACGGCCCCGATTCGGGCCTCGCCTTGTGCCTTGAGAAGTGCACGAAGTTCTGCACCCTCGTATCCAGCTCCGTCTTCCTCGCCGGCGGCATCGGCGGCCTCAACGCCGTCGGCCGCGGTTCGGGGGTGTGAGCTGTACGCATCATCTGTGCGGCGGAGGAGGGTGTGACGCAGGGCGCAGCGTAGAGTAGATCGGCACAGAAATCGTCGTCGAAGTTGGCGTCGTTGAGAGGATAGTGTAACCAAGACGCCATTTCATCTTCTTGCATGAAGAGGTTGTCAGTCGTTGATTGCTGTTGCTGTTGTGGATGATTATGATTATGATTATGATTATGATTACCGTGTTGTGATGATGATCGGATCTCCCTGGCCGTTGGTTGGTCTGCGGGTAGAGCGGCGTTGTCGTATCTTGACGGTGGGGATTTCTTGTGTGATCTCTGCGTTTGGTTATGAATAACCACTTGGCCGTTTTGCCACAACAGCTCCATTATATCATCCTCTGCCCTTTTTGGTCAATAAATTGGTCAAATAGCAGAGGAAAAAAAGAAGTAAACGCAATTACTTGTAGTGAATCTAATTGAATGGAAAGTGAAACTACATAAAAAGAAAGAGCTTACCTGGCTGATTTTTTGGGGCGAGTTAAGCCTGAAGATGTAGGGATTGAATAATCATCTTCAATTTCGAAATCAGGGACATAGTGGTTCATTCTCTTTAATTAACCCTATAACTACCACATCCAAGCAAAACTTCAATAAACAAATTCTAATTCGATCAAAATAGGAAAAAACCCCCACCAAAAAGAAACAGAATTGTTAAAAACTGAACACTGACATTAACGATTTCTGGTAATTAAACTGGGAAACTTATGGATACTGTACCTAGATGATGACTGAGGCCACATAAATGATTGGACAAGAAAAAACTGACAATCTCTTCAACAACAGTCTCCTCTCTCTAGGGCGGAGCCAAGAATTTTACATTGTAACGATTTTATCCCGTCTTGAATTCAACAGGTTATATTTACAAAATATGAAATAAAAGTATATTTTTTAAATTAAAGTAAAACTTTCTCTCTCTTAAATTTTACTTTTTTTTTATTTTTCCTATACTAGAAACCTCCTAGGAAGAGAGAGAAATGCACTATCATCTGTGAAGATAACTGGACAGTAGTAGATGCAGATGATAGGAACTGTGGATTTTGCTTTTTATTTTTTATTTTGCTCGTAAGATTTTCTGTCGGCTGTTTCTGTTCTTTTTGCCTCTCTTTTTTAGCGTTAAGTTAATGTGTCCTGCAGGCAGCCCAAAGATAAGGCCTCTCTCTCTCCCTCCGAATAATAAGAAGGAAAAAAGACGAAATGGATTTTTGACGCAATACAATGTACTTTCTTTCTTTCTTTCTTTCTTTCCCCACTCCATATTTTTCTTTGATTCAGATGACTTTGAAATAACTATTATAAGCATCTAAGAGTGATAAACCTGAGTAGTAATCCGATTTTGATTTCCTTAAAAAAGTGTATTTATGTTGTTTCTTTTTTTAAAGAAGATTTTCTAATCACAATCACATCCCAGATGGGTTTCTTTAAAAGGCCAAGCTTTAACGGACAAAACTACAGTAGTTGTTTAGGTGGGGCCTACACCAAATTACAATAAAAATTTTCATATGTCTAATTTAAGTAAATCTGGGATGTAAGAATTGATTTAATGCATTGTATATGATTTATTTGGATCAATAATCCGAAAGTAATCTCTAGATAAAAAGTTTATGTTTAAATTATGTTTTTTTTATATAAAAATCTTATAAAGAAAAAAAAAGTTATTTTAAAAAAATACTTTGTTAGTTTATCTATTTTTTATTTTACTTTTTGATATTTATTTTGTGACAAAGCTGACTTTTTGTTTTGTTCCATTAGTTAGGGGAGTGAATAACTTTTTTGGATTAATTTTATAAAAAAAAACCGTGTGTTTTGCCTCGGTTTCCATTTCAAGCCTAAAGAATTTTTTGGTGGCAAATTAGATCTTGTTTTTTACTTTGTCGACATGGGTAAAATAATTTTTTTAAAAAAAAACTAACCTCCTTCACTCATTTTACTAACGGAACAAAATATAATGTCTGTTTTACCACGAAATAAATCACATGAAATAAAATGGAAACCTAGGAAAACATAATGTATCTTTTAAAATTAAGCGGAAAAAAAAAAGTATCACTTTTTTTGAAAGTTGATGAAATGGAAATTAGGATTCATAAAAAAAAAATTAAACTAAAATCAGTTATTTAATTTTTGAATTTTGATCTTGCGAAACTGGAGAATTTTACTGATAATTACAAGAAACTATAGTAGTAACTGAATAAAAAAATAAAATATTTAAATATTTAATTACTACTACAGTTCCCGTAATTACTAGTAAAATTCTTCGATTTCGTGTTAACTCCCACGAAACCAGGTAAGTGGAAACATGGCTCTTAATATGTTAGTCGTGTCGGGTTATCGTGTTAGACAAATTAATCGTGTCTAATACAATCAGTTTATTAAACGAGTTAAGCGTGTCGTCTTGTGCTACCCGTTTAATAAACAGTTAACGTTGTATTTTTTTGACACGATTGATAAACATATCGTGTTTGTGTCGACTCATTTAAGGTTATACCCAACTTCAACACGATACGAATATGACCCATCAATTCAAATTACCGCTCTTAATATTAACTCTCACGGATCCGGATCATTGTAAACAGAACTCTTACCTTTTTGTGGTGCAAACTGTTGATGCAAGCATTTTTTTGCTTTTCTTAAATTTTTATTTCGCTTTTGACGTTTTGATTTTTGTTTGTTACTGGTTATTATTAATTTAGTTTAAAAGTTGTGTTTTCTTTTAAGTAATCTTTTACTCTTTTTCATGTTATCACAAGTGGATTATGCCCTTTTTTTTAAAAAACAACAGAGGATTATGTGATAGTTAAGAAGCAATGTGGTGGATAACAATAGTACACAAAACACTAAAATGCTTGTTTAAAATAATGATTAAAGTTAATCCATTACCATAATTTAATTGATTGCACGCCATTGCTTTAAGTAGAAAATGACAATTAACGGTAAACCGTCTTCTCGTGTAAAGTTATTTTAACTCTTTTCTTTAGCTATTAAAAAGGAGAGAGGCCTACTTAATCACTTATATTCTAATAAGACACGCCAACTTACAACTAGTCAAAAATAGAATTAAAAGCACATGAACATTTTGGAAGAGGATTTTAAAATTTATTTTTAATTTTCAAAAATAAAATTAATTTTTAAAAACTCTTTTTTATTTTTGGTAAATAATTTTTATAAATAATTTTTTAAAACAATTTTAAAAAAACTAATTTTTAAAAACTGTTTTATGAAAACCTCAAATTGTTGTTTTATGATATAATTTTCAAAAAATAGCCCTAAAATCAATGTTCACTTCTTTGTTTCATTCTTCATCTATGGTATATAAAAATATATTAAAATCTTTAAAATAAAATAATATTAATTGTTTTTAAGTATTTAGTAAATATGAAAAATAAAATTAATATAGATTTTAAATTTAAACTCAAAAGTAAAAATAATTACAAAGTGTATCAAAACAGTTTTCAAAATAAGATTATCCAAATAGCATTTCGCTGTTTTTTATTTTGAAAGCAGTTTTTAAGTATTTAGTAAATATGATCCCCATAATTTTGTTGTCATTTTCTTTTCTTGCAATGAATTAGGCTGAAATAGAAATGTTTCTATTTCAATTAATTAAGTAATTTCTTTTTTTTATTAATTGATAGAAGTTCAAACCACTTATGGTGCATAATTCTTAAATTATTTCATAACATTTCTTTTTTTTTTATCTACGAGATCTAATCTACTTTTAGTCTCTACCCACTCACACAATAAGGTTATTTATTATATTCGAATACTAGTTAGTTAAGAGTTATGATAATACTATTGGTTAGACTAAATTCATGAGTTTTTTTTTAATCAAAAATATTTTTAACAGTTAGGTAGATCAGAGAGAAAGAGACAAATTTCCATGCCTCTCTTTCCATCTAACCTTAAATGATACTTTTAGTCTAAAAAAACAGTTTTTGATCAAGTCTAAGCAAAAAGTTTTAGGTTAAAATACATGCATAACTTTGTGCTTTGATCCATTTTTACAATAAACTCTGAGCTTTTTTTCGGTACATAGTAAATTTTTTGGTTTGCACTATTAATATAAGATAAGTTTCTGTTAACTCCATCGTTTATCTGTATTCATTTGGGCACGAGATTAATCCATTTTGATACCCAATAAATTCTATAAACCCTTTGGAGATCATCCAACAATTGTTAAAAAATTTCAAGCTTCGTACTATTTTTTGTGGTTTTTCAATATTTAATAGTAAAAAAATAAGAAAAAATATTTCTCAATTATCAAAAATTTTTATATTTTGTTATCATGGTAAATCACATTTATATTTGCATGTATACAAAAAATCATGATCGAATTCATTGTGTTGTTAAGTTTTTAAAACAATTTCATGTTATAAATAATGCTTAAAAAGTTTACATGACAACTAATAAAAATCACATGGTTTGTTATATACCAAAAAAAAAAACTCGAGTTTGTTATGAAAACGGATCAAAATACAAAATTATATATGTATTTTAACCAAAAAAATATAATGAATTATGTATATTTTTCATTGGAGTTTGCATTACATGTTATGAGGTGGCGCGTGAGCATATAACCTTTTTTCTACATAAAATGAGAAATATTAAAGTTGATCAGTACATTAGAAAAAGACATAATAATTAAATGGGAAAGATTATGATGCAAACGGTCCAAATGACAATCAAGTTCAATAATCACATAAAACAATAATAATTATTATTAGAAAAAAGTTTAATAGTCAACTTTATTTTAATCATCCTTTGCAAGTTAATTGTTAGATCCTGTTGAAATGGATGGTGGGGCGAGGCAATCGGATGGTGGATGGATAAGGAACATTTTTCTCTCCTTCTACATATGGACTGTCCCTCAAGATTTGAGACATATGCTATGACTTGTGATTTAATGGAAATATACTTTTTAAGTTCTCATCTTTGAAAGGGAATTTCTTCCATAAACTTTATCCATGTGTTTAGGCTGAACTGAATGAGGCAAATGAAAAGAAAAGAGTTGGGGGGTACTTTAAAAGTATTCTTCTTTTGGTACTTTTTAAATAAAAGAATTAAAGGGAAAAAAAGAGCACAGATTGATGATATCTTTCGTTTCTCTTCAAATTCTTATTTTTTTAGTTTTTTTAGTATTATTTTTTAAGATTTTATCATATTTTTTATTAATAAAAAAATAACAAAATGTGTTATATTTTTATCTTCTTTTTTTTTAACTAAAGAATCAGTTCGAACCTCAATTATTTTTTGTGGGTACGTCATGAACCCTAAATCTCCAAATGCATGATTTTTTACACTCAACGTAACGAAAAAACAAATTATTTAATTAAATAACTATGTGATGATCATAAAAAAACATAAAAAATGTTAAACTTGAAATCTTACATTGTACTTTTAAACATTCAAATAAATGATACATATTATTTTTCTCATTTTTTTTCTTCGTATCTTTCCATTTCCTTTTAAGAGTGGCAATGGAACTAGTTTTGAGAGAAGACTGCATTCCTTGTACCGGCATCGTTTGTCAAATCTTTCTTCGTCTTTGTCTCATACCTGACACGAAATTGTTTTTTTTTTTTAACTCCCATCCCATCTTCAATCGTTTGCTAGTTGGGGACAAGAATTCCTTGATATAACGATATCCACTATAAATTTTTTATAATTATGTTTAATTAAAAAATAAAATAAGACAACATAAAAAAGTAAGTATATTATTTCATAAATTTATTATCATATTTTATAATATAATAAAAATATTATATATGATAATACATATATTAGGTTCAGCCATTCAAAGAATAATCGGGATTAAAAATGTAATTCTTGACCTTGACCTAAACCTAACAGGAAATTAAATTCTATTTTTATCCACAACCCGTGAGAATAAAATTCTCTCTAAGTTATCCGTAAAAACTAGGCCTAGCAATGTGAGAATTTTTGCCATCCTCAAATTTTTTTTTCTTCAAGCTTTCAAATATATGTAATTACATTTTAAAAAAAAAAAGATTTATGAAATATTGACTATTGAGATAGGAGTGTTGTAAAAGAGAGGAGATGCCTTGTAAAGCATGCAAATCATAAGAAAACATTAATCACATTTTCAGAAGGACTTAAATCAAGAAAGCAATGGTAGTGAAAGAAATATGGTCAGAATAGAGTAAATGCCATTGTTCATTGTTTGGTTTGTGGATGAAGTAGCTGAGTCTAACCTAGTTTCGATGTTTAGTTTACAGAATTGCAAATGGGTAAGGGTGGAATAAACTTAAAATGGTTAAAAACACTTTCGTGTTAAAAATGAAGAAAATAATAGAAAGTTCATTCGTATTCCAAGACTCAAATCACGAAAAAAAATAATTGCTTATTACTAATAAATTAGTGTTATAAAAAATGAAAGATAAAAAAAAAAAATTGAGTTTTACAATAATTTTTATTTTGGACTATAAATTTAAAAAAAAAAAAAGTCTTTTTGATTTTCTCGAGCTTGAGCAATTGTTACTATTTCACTTAATTTCTTTATTAAACAATTAAAATAATTTTAATCTAAAATAAATAAGAACTATATTTAATGGTAATTAATATAAGGATAATTACATTATTTAACCACTATGAGTTTTGGTCCTTCTTTTCAGTTACTTATATATTGTTTAGAAAATGACATAAACCTTTATAATTTTATTCAATTTTGACATTTTTTAAACAGAAATACTCTTTAATGAAGTTTTTGGTCCCTCATCCCGTTAAATTTCAGTCAAAGTGAAGTCAAACTCATTAAATATTTCTATAAATCCATTCATTCTCATTCTTTTTTATTTATTTATTTTAATTCCCTTGTTTATTTCAACAACCTAACAATTTAATTCTCTCATTAAACCACATATCACTAGGTGAAAATCGAAAATTTTAAACAAAAACAAACGATTTTTCACAAAATCATAAATATAGATACATTGCATGGAATATGTGGGTTTCATTTCAAGCTTAACAATGGCGATGAAACAGAAGAACCCAAATAAAAAAAATAAGGGTCTGAGTTTAAATTTGGTCAGAAAATTGATCCAGATCATGGGTTTTTTCTTCTTTCTTTTTGGAGTGTACTGAGAAGAACCCATCTCAGATTTCAAAGAGTAGTAAAGACAAGACCTTAATGCATTAAAGATGTGTACAAAAGAGAGGCTACAGAGCATATATGTACTTTAGCCATAGCTTTGTCTCTCATTATAACTTCTTGGGTTGTTGACACTTGAAGGCAGTAAAAAGATGAAAATTTAAAGAGTACCTTTGTCGCTAACGAAGGAGATAAAGAAAGTCAAAAAGAAGAAAAGTTGAAGAGTACCATGCATGGAAGCAAAGATAAAAAGAGGCAAAGGAGAAACGATAGCGACACCAGTACTCAACTGAGGATCTACGCCACCCCACGATTTGTCCAGTTGAGCGTCTCTCCATTGCCTTAAAAGAAGAGAAGATGGGAGAGAGAAAGAGAATATCCACCAACTTCCTTTGGGACTTGCATACGATTAATATGATATTTTCATATTTTCTGGTAGAGTTAATGGATATCATTTGGTGAAAAATGATTTTTATTAATTTTAAATAATAAAGAAGTAATTGAAAAATTGACCAAAATTTAAAGAGGATAATTAGAGGATAATGTAATTATCCCATTAATATATGAGCTTTCAATATTCAAGTAGGTGTAGTATTTCTTGTGCTAATTGTTTTTGTAAGAGTAGGTTAATATTGTTCCATAAGCTTTGTAAACTATAATACTCGTGATTATATATTAAAACAATAATTAAATAATATATTTGTTTATTTTATAAAAAAAGCTACAAAAATCAAAAATCAAAATGTAGGGAGGAGGAAGCCTACTCGCGGGTGTCGGAAAGTGTGATACACCATTTTGTTTCCGACGACAGTTTCGTTGCTAAAATTTTTAAGTAGGTTTTGTTGGTAATGTTACTTTCTGATAAAAATCAAATGAAAATACTATATATAAAAAATATCACAATGAGGGCAACCGATTGATTGAAAGACAATGCTTATGGATCTCTTTTTGTAGATCTCTACGAAATCTTTTCAATTGTATCAAGTGTGTGCTTTTTCAATCATTAATTGCTCCAATGTTACTGTCAAAAACTTTCGATAATAAAAAAATTTTAGTTGTTAAATAATCTTATTGCCTCGTGTTTGTATTATAAAAATTAAATTATCGAACGATTCTTGATCTAATACATTGCTTTAGTGTGTGTATATATATATATATATATATATATATATATATAACATGACCATTTTCGTCCGAGAAAAAGTTTCTTACAGATCGGATCACAAGGTCAATTGAGTTACTGTTGGGAGATTTTATGAAAATTATTGTTTTTTATATATAAACGTTGGAGTCAAACACATAAAACAGTTTATGCAAAAAAAAAATCAAAAGTTGACATATAATTTATTAAAACTTGAATATCTCAAAAAAATATTTTAATTGTTATTTTATTAAATATTAAACATTTTTTAATTTTATTATTGTTTTAAGAATTATTTTGTAAATCATACATTGAAACTATTGTCAGAGAAAATGATATTTAAATTAGTCTAATCTGATATATTTTGTCAAGAAGACAATAAAATTAAAAGTTCGACTCGATTAATTTATTTAAATATAATCTAATTTTAGGTTAATTTTATGAACCAAATATGTTTTAAAAATAAAATATATAGAAACTGAGAGTGAAATAGAGAAATTGTATAACCAAATTAGTAATCACATGGTAATTTCCTTTTAATAGAAGATTTCAAATTCAATTCCAACCAATTATTAAAAAAAGAAAATATAATATTTTTTGCAATAAATTAACCAACCTTCCAAAAAATATTTCAAAAACCACAAAGGAATAAATTGGCTTTTATTTATTCTCTATATTTATTTTTTAAGTCAATTATATTAAATGAATACCAAAGTTGATAGAAAAAGCATAATAAAAAAAGCTATGATGAAGCAGGCTCCTCCAATAAACTACAATATCCGTATCTGTTACCACTGGAAACATGATTGGAGATTTCTGCATAGTTAGTAGGAGCATTGTATAATTTTTTATTTATTTAGAGTCTGAAAATCTGCTGCACGAAAGAGAGAGAGAGAGAGAGAGAGAGAGAGACGTGTCATTAAGAGTTGCATCGTAAGGCGTGAGGACGTGGCAAGGATGTGAGCGTGGCATGTTGGATGGTTAACCGACAATTTGGGGGTAAGGGTCCCACTTATCACCTCCATCCAACTCTCACCCAAAACTGCCTTTTGTTAAGTGCTGCCCTTGTGGGCTCACAGCCCCACGTAATCAACTCGTCGGTTCAACCCTCGACTCGAACCACTGTTAGACTTGGCTTAGTCACTGCAGTAACATTGTATGTACAAACTTAAGAAATTATGGAAAGGAATTTAAAATGTAGCAAAACATTTTAAATAAATATGAGCCAATTAAAAAAACATTATCCAGAATAGCTAGTAATGTATTTATTTTTCTGCTTTTCTCTACTAATGTTACTGACAATAACACCTTACCCAACTTTCATGACATGATGCTTCAAATTTCAATCTTACTTTACAGTCAAGCTCAAAATGAGGAGTGAAGCTGACTTGAACCTTAATGAGGTCTAATCAATCTACAACTAAACAAAGACAGATTCAACCTTTGACAAGCAAATTCGTATATGCAAAGTAGAGATGATTGGCTTCAATTATAATCAAAATCTGAAATTATTGACACCAATTATGGCCCAACACCTAGTGGAAGGGCATGCCTATCACATCTCAAATTACAATATCGTCATAAAACGAATCCAAAGTTTACAACGCATTTATATAGCAAATGTTTCAATTAATCAGAAACGAGCTCACATGTAGGCACCAAGCCGCCATTAACATTCTTAACAAATTTTGAAAACAGATAGATTATTATCTTGATTCTGGTACTCATAAAATGCATAAACGTTTCCAAGAACAAACCACTCTCACTCTGATTACACTGTTTGGGCCTCCAAAAATGTTAAAAGAAAAAGAAGAAATCGCAAAAAGAATTGGGGAACTCAGTTATGACAAGGGGAGCTCATATTGGCTCTAAGAAAGAAGAGTGCTGCCCCATTCTAACCTAAATAGTAGTCTTCTTATGTTTATACAGTTCATAAATGAAAACCCTTGTATCGGACGGTATCACCACTATGCTGGTAAGCCCTAATATTCCATACCGCCCATGCCGCCCCCCATTGCCGGGACTTCCTTCTCGTCCTTAGGAAGTTCAGTCACAACTGCCTCGGTTGTAGTCATCAAGGAAGAAACACTACAAAATCACAAGTATTAATATCATATATCAAAATTGCTTTTATTTGATTAATAAAAGTAAACTTGTCAAAATTCATATGCTCTTAGGCATACATAGGGCTTTACAATTTACCTTGCAGCATCTACCAAAGCGGTCCTTATGACTTTCAATGGATCAATAATTCCTGCCTTTATCATGTCCACATATTCACCTGATGTAAGCAGAGAATGGGAAAACCCTCAGCAAAGTTACTATACCACAAGAATGAGTAAACCCATTGCATTTTTATTGATAAGAGAAGATAATGAACCTTTAGCTGCATCATATCCGAGGTCAGGATCCTCCTGCTCCAACAGCTTGCCAACAACAACTGCCCCCTCAACTCCAGCATTGGCTGCAATTGTGTGAACAGGCATCTGCAGACAAATACAAGCCCCAAAATTTAGAAGACTTTTAAATTTGAATGCATTTGGAATTTCTTTATAAATTAGGCCATGCCTCAATATTCAATAACATCAGTCCACATATTGGCAAAGTCCAAGTTAAGACTTTTATGATATTGATTACAACTGAATTCATTCTCCAGCCAAATGAAGATGGACTAAAGATGGTATCGATTTTCCAAGTTTTTTTTAATACCTTGACCACAAAGTGAAAAGCGATTATTGTTAAGCACAAAGCGAGAAGCAAACAAAAAGAATAGGGAAGAGTTGAGACCTTAAGAGCATTCTGGATAATCTGAACACCAATCTTCTGATCAAAGTTTGCAGTCTGCAATTTTTCCAGCTCCTTTGAGGCATAAAGAAGTGCAACACCACCACCTGCACATACGAAGCCCTTGATTTACCATTTAACAACTGAGTCCAACAAGATGTACCATAGGCTTATTCCAGAAGGAAAAGCTCACCAGGTACAATTCCTTCCTCCACCGCAGCCTTGGTAGCATTTAAGGCATCAGTAACTCTATCCTTCTTCTCACTAACTTCTGCTTCACTAGCTCCCCCAATCTACAATTGAAACATACTTCTATCAGAGTATTGTTTGAAGAGATTGTGTCTCAAGTCTAGTAAAGCAGCAGCAACAAGAAGATGCTCTTAAGATATTCTTTTTGAAGTCAATACAGACAAACTGAGAAGACAACATTAGTAGATAATTAGCTTAAAAGGGAAACCAACCTTTAGTACAGCAACACCGCCCGAGAGCTTTGCAAGCCGCTCTTGTAACTTATCCTTGTCATAGTCAGAAGTGCTCAATTCGATTGCAGATCTCAGCTGTAACAATGAAAATGTAGGCATAAATCAAGTCATCTACACTATAAATGTAACGCAATCTCAACAACTAGCTGAAATTGTTTTGAAAAAAAGAAGTCAAACTAACCTGCTCGCATCTTTCTTCAATGGCTTTCTTGCCACCAGCCCCATCAAGGATAACAGTGTCATCCTTTGCTACTGTAACCTACACTTGCAGCAGAGAGAAGGCAGCCTTTATGTAATAAATCAGCCATCAGGTAAACAAAACAATAAAAAGAACATTACTTGTCAGCAATTTAACAAAGCCTCCCCTTGATGTGCTTTAGTTTGAAGACTGTACTGTCGTATTGTACAGTAACAAGGGGGAGGAGTAATACTACAGATTGCAAATACATGTTACCTTTTTGCATGTTCCAAACGTTTCTGGTCCCACCTTTTCAAGATTCATACCAAGCTCTTCAGTTATCACCTAAAAAAGAAAAAGTAAAAAACAGATATAGTCTTCATTCATGAAATGGCATAGTGTAAGCCAAAAAAGAAAATAACGTCTTCATTCATGAAATGGCATAGTGGAAGCCAGAAAAGAAAATAACTACATGATACCTCACCACCGGTGAGAACGGCAAGGTCCTGCAAACCAGATTTCCTATTTTCTCCAAACCCAGGCGCTTTGATGGCACAAACCTGCAGCAACCAATCCAAAAAACCACAGAGTCAGAAAAATATGGATCGGTACCTCCATACTATTAAATTAGTTTTTTTTTATATATTTAGTTATATGACGGCCGGACAGAACTTTTATACATGCTAGAAGCATAAGAATACCTTTATTCCAGCACGAAGCTTGTTTAGAATGAGGGTAGCTAGTGCTTCACTTTCGATATCTTCAGCAACAATCAGTAAAGGTCTTTGTGTCTGAGAAAACACATCAAATATGTCATAATTAGATAATTTATAAAAAAACATACTTTCTTTTTAACATACTTTCATTTTCTATTTAGAAGAATGCTTACCTTTAAGGCCAACTCCAATACTTTCACAATGGCGTTTAAGTTCGATATTTTCTTCTCATGGATTAAAATGATTGGATTTTCTAACTCCTGGAAAATTAAAACCATTACTTAGCTAACATGAATGATGAAGCATATTCAAGAAAGTAACACTCCAACAACAGAAGAGGATTTAAAACCACCGAACAAAGTCAAGCGGTATAACAACAGAACGAGACAGTGATTTGTGTGTTATAAGCACATACACATTTTTGGTTCTTGTGGTTGGTGATGAAATAAGGGGATATATAACCCCTGTCTAGCTTCATTCCCTCTACAACCTCCAGTTCATTGAACAGTGTTTTTCCATCCTGCAGAAGATTTGAAGGGAGAAACAAAATTCACATACTGCTGGGTAACTGTGACTCAAAAACTTTATTGTAAAAGAACAGAAAGCAAGGCTGACAATCAATATCAATGAAAAATTCAAATTTCTCTTTGTGACAGAAATAGTTGATGTGTCTTCTCAACATAACAGATAAAATTCAGAAAATTGTAAAGCAACACGATGCTAATGCCATCATTGACGTTACGTTCTGAACCCACCCCACCCCCCAAAAAAGGTTACAAAATGCACAATGCAAAATCGTCTACTGGAATACACATAAAACTATAGAATCACATTTATAGTTCAGGGCAAATGCAAAATTAGAAAGGCAGAAAAGATCTCTCCCTAAAACAGAGGAAAGAAAAGAAGAAAAAAAACAAAAGTTGATTGATTTAGTATCTTCATAATAAGCAAAAAGAAAATACTGAACGTTTTCCCCTAGAGCTGTAAAATAAATATACCCGGGCTGAGACAATATCCTATAAATCCTTTCTTATAAAAAAGACAAAAGGAAAATCTTACAGAGATTGTAATAACACCCTCTTTGCCGACTTTCTCCATTGCCTTGGCTATGAGCTCACCTATCTCTCTTTCTCCATTTGCTGATATTGTTCCAACCTTTCCAGGAAAAGATCATATCAGTAATACAGTCAAATAAGTTATTAATTCATAGTTTCACTCAATTCTGCCCTATTCCTAACTTACTACTTTGACTACTGATTCCTCTCATTTCAGGACAAGAGCAGAATTCCATAGAGCAAACCTGTGCTATTTCCTCAGATGTGCTGATCATCCGTGCTCTGCACTTCAAGTTTGTCACAACGGCATCAACTGCCATTGTAATCCCTCGTCTTAAGTCCATGGCATTCATTCCAGCTGCTACTGACTTGCATCCTTCCGCAAAGATCGCACGAGTGAGGACTGTCGCACAAGTGGTGCCTGTAGACACGTATAACAAGTCTATGTCAATAACAGTGCCCATCTCTAGAAAGTTTTACCGTACTCATTAAGTACATGTAAATCTATTGCACTTAAAAAGAAAACATATCAAAGTGAAAAGATAAAACTGCATAAAAAAGCAGCTTTGTCTATGAAGTTCTCATGCAATGCATGAATCCTTACCATCGCCTGCCACATCATTGGTAGCATTTGCAACCTGCTTTACAAGGCTGGCACCGACATTCTTAACTCTATCTTTGAATTCAATGCTCTTTGCCACAGTAACACCATCTTTAGTCACTTTAGGCGCCCCAAAACTTTGTTCCAAAACAACATTACGCCCCTGCAAAAAAGTGAAGGAGAAGTGCCAACAATCAACTATAGTCCACCATCTAAATACTATTTGGAAAGAATTGAAGAAAGAAGAAAAAGCTTAACAATATTTCGAATTAATAAAATAAAGCAAAAATCATGAAAAATTGCAAGAGAGAAAAGTAAAGAGCAATATCTGAAACATCCCAGGGTCATTGCAAGTAAAAATGTCATCCGCCCATCTCCACCAATTGTGACAAGTAAATATCACCATATAATAATATTATATGGCACACTAAAATGATGAGAAAAGAGAGGCATGTCGCCCAGAGCTTTCAAAACCTAAAACAAAAATCATTAACCATTAACCTTATCTTCCTACAGGCAAAACCTTTGAAGCCTTCCTACAACATAAAACATCTTGATTTTCACATGAACAACCAATCTCTCACCCATCGATGCAATTTGTATTAAAAAACAAAAATACCAGCTAAAGCAACATAGGTGCTTCAGTTGAACCCCTCTGGAAGCCCTTATGGAACACATTAAAAATTCCAGGAGAAGTGATCAACACAAAAACTCCATTGCATAATGGATTTTAGTTCTCTCAATTTTGAGAAGGAGATTTAGAATCAAGTTAAGCATATCTTAACCCTTCAATAGTTTTTGGATGGACAAGATTTTGCTACTAAATAAAAATAATGCAATGTCAAGAATACATTTGATTGGATTATTAAAAGACGATATGGCCTGGTTTTTATTTGGTGCCAAAATCTTATCCATCCAACAATTGATTGGTTAAGATAAGCTTAACATGATTTTAAAGTTCCCAGAGAACCGAAATCCATTGAGTTAGAGTACAAAAAAAGGGCCAAAATCAAAATTTAAAAGAAAGGGCCTAAGGTCCCCCAGACATCACTGTGACTGCTCGATCTTTCAACAAACACTTCCATAACATTTCTTAAACTACCCAAACATACATTCTTAACAAAAAATACTTCGAAATACATTCTTAAAAAAATACACAAATATTTATAATCAAATCAAAAAGTAAAAACAATAAAATTAGCCCGTCGTGAGTGATCCGGTGACTCACTTTTGGCCCCATAGTGACTTTAACTGCATCAGCGAGTTCTTCAACACCTTTAAGCATCGTAGCACGTGCTTCGACACCAAATCTGATGTCTTTCGCCGCATAGTTTCTGCTCCAACTCAATCTACTGCCAATCTGAACACAAACAAAAATAAAAGAAATTCACACAAAATTCTCACTGATCAGAAAACTCAAAAGAACGGAAACATGAAATCGACATGCAGAACATAATCTAACCTGCTGGGTATTGTTCTTAGCCAACCTAAGAGTAAAAAGAACAACAAAAGGAGACAAATGAGAGAGAAAAACAACCAGAAGAAGTGAATTTTAGGCATTCATGGTAATTCTTTGGAGAGAGAAAGTGCTTACCTGGCTTTGGAGGCTACGCTAGTGGCAAAGCGATACATTATTGTGGAGTTGCTGAATTGAAGAGAGAAAAAAAAAATAGGGTTTTAGGGAGGTTTTAGGGAGCAGACAGGATAAATATAAATTGAAGGAATTAATTAATCGTAAAACAGAAGGATCTAGATGGATGGGGGCGTAGATTAGGGTTTAGGTTTTGTGTGGGCTGTGGGGATTAAGGCAATGTCCACTAAACAAAGTCGAAGAACGCGGATTCTGTGTTTCGGACCTTGGGTGGATTAATGGTTTTCTGGAGAATAAATGGGCTTTATATTTTGGGCTGATTTGGGCCAGAAGGTTTTGATTTTATTAGCCTCATAAACAATTGTTCGGTATATCAATTCACAAGTTTAAAATTAGAATTGAAATAGAATAATATTTTTTTAGCATTAAAATAATTAAAAAATATCATAATTTCATCTTAATTTTAATTCTAAATCTCAATTCCATAAAACGAAAACGTAACATTAATATTTTTTATACATAAACGAAAGCACTATGGTAAAAATGAAGAAGCATAATGACAGTAATTCAAATCAAATTAGGAAATTACCCAATAAAAAAAACGTAACCATTAGACTAAACCCATGATCACACTATGATCAAACATTTAATGAAATGTGCCAAAAGAAAACACTTCTGTTGTCACTAAGATGAATTTATTCCCATTAGTTTGATGGCAAGATCTCTTAAATTTCTTTTTCTATTTTGGGAGATGGTAGAACTTAAGATCAAATTTTGAAATTTAAAATTTATTCCATTTATATCGTTCAAATAAAAAAAGTCAAAACACTTCCAATAACAAAATAAAAAACTGTTTCTTTTTAAACTAAACCATTAGGTTAAACCCATGACACACTTTGGCCAAACATTTCATGAAACATGTCAAACTTGCACTTATGTTGCCAACAAGTTCGAAGAATTTATAATATTCTCAATTTTTACAGAGATTAGTTAAAATCAAATTTTGAATATTTAAGTTTATTTCATTTGCGTCATTCAAATAAAAGAAAAAATCGAAACACTTCCATTAACAATAATAGTTTTGTTTTTTTGGATTAAATTATTAAGTTAAACCTATCTATGATCACACTTTGATCAAATATTTAAATAAACACGTTAAACTAAGCCCTTTTATTGCCACTAAGGTTGAATTTATTTCCTTTAGCTTGATGATTACATCTCTCAATTTTAAAGAGAAATACCTAAAATAAAATTTTGAATACAAATTTTTTCAATTTGCCTCCTTCACATAAGAAAAAATCCATTAACAAAAGTTTTGTTTTATATATCAAAAATTATAATCAATATACCAAAAGTCTCATAAAGTGGTGCATAAAACCAGTGGAGCTAAGTAACTTTTTAAACTATTCAAACATTATGCATTTAGTGAAATATTAATGAAAATAAGGTTTTTTTAGATTTCAAAATCAGGATATGAAATTTTGATAATACTTTAGATAGCTAATCGGACGATCAATTATTCAAAAGCTTAAATTGATAAGAAAAACTCTTTAACTATTTTTTTCACCCTAACAATTGAAAAACAAAAACATTCAACTTATTAAATTGCCATAAAAATATTGGGTTAGCAACATTAATCATTGATCATACAACAGATTAAGGAGCTGTTAATGGATAAATATTGGTGATAATGCATATATATGGAGTTAATGGAAAAAATCTCTCTCTCTCTCTCTCTCTCTCTCTATATATATATATATATATATATATATATATATATATATATATATATATATATATATATATCTCCTATTTTCCCTAAGAAAATCAATCGGATTGGTTGAACTTATGGAGAATGGAGACAATCTTAGCAATTGTCAAAGGCTTCTCTTGGTAGTCATCAAGGCCTGCTTCCATAAATTCTTGCTTTTCTTTTTCCAGTGACCTTGTTGACACACCAGCAACGATGCTACGGATACCCATCTCACGAAGTTTTCTCGTTGCCTGTTTAATCATAAAGTTAAGCTAAATCAGCTCCATCATATATGTCCAAAAACATTACAGTAAACGATAGGCTAAACATCACTTTACATGAGAATCTTATTTCGAAATTTAAACATGGTGAATATTCACTGAATTTCTAATTAAGCAATGCTCTTCTTATATATATATATATATATATATATATATATTGAAAAATCAACTAATGGATCAAGACATTATGTCCAACCCTAAATCATGAGAGATTTGTTTAGACCCTTCTGTAGACTAAAAGTACTTTCTAAGAATATATATATAACAAGAAAAAAAAAAAAAAAAAAAGAATTTTCTGTGAAAGTTTGGTCGAGGAAAATTCCATGACTTAATGGACAAAAAAATTCCTAATTAAAACATACATCACTTGCATGAAATTCTTTTTTAAAACATACAATGAAAAATTTACTAAGTTTTAGCTCATCGAATATTGTCTTAAGTTAGTACTTGGTTGCCATAAGGTCACGGTAGAATCCTCAAGCCAGCAATTCTCTTGTAGATTTAAGATATGTTTTTGTTGTAGGGGTTAGAAAGAATAGGTTATATGTATGCATACCTCAATGCCATTCATGACAGGCATGTCCAAATCCATTAGAATGAGATCAAAATTTTTGCCAGAAGAAAGAACATCTACAGCTTCCTTGCCATTGCACACAACCTCATTCTTTATGCCAAGCTTCTCAAGGAGTTTATGATGAATCGTTCGGTTCACCATGTTATCATCCACAACAAGAGCAGTTATCTTCAACATCGATCGATCTTTTCAACTGACTTTTCCTAATTACCAATGTCAGAAAGATAAAAAAATTTAAAAAAAAAAACAATTTTCTTTCTTTAGACGATGAATGGATGGAGCAAAGAATAATTTTAAGAGAAAGATGTTCTTTAATGGTGCATTGCTTCTTGCTTTATAAAGGGTTTTGCTTTGTCGTACGAAAAAGAGAAAGGAAAATTAAGGAGTCTTTAGAGTATCACAGCGTTGAAAATCAGGAAATCTAAGAAATCGATTTTAATTTCCTAAATTATTTTGGAGGAATATCTACTGAGAATCTTAATTAAATTTTTGGAAAAAAGATTGATATAAATGCACTTTAATATATATGTACGGATTTTACACAACCAGCCGCCTGCGCCTGCTTCTTTTTTATTTTTTTGCCTCTTTTTCCTTTTTTAAAAAAAAATTTCTTTCGCTGATTATTTTCACTTTTAGCAATAATGGTTTCCAAGAATAACTTGCAAGTACGAAACAATAAAAAAAGTACTTGCCATTACTATGACTCTTATTTCGGATTTTGAGATAAATCTACAAGATTTCCGTTTTGGATGAATGTAAAAAGATTTTTTTTTCTAGCCGGTGAATTATATTAAATATAATTGTTGATGCCAAAAATTTATTACTGCTGACGTGGCCTGGGTGATGACGTGGCCTGGGCTCTACACAGGTAACAGGGATGAACTAGAGGCCCTCGGAAGGAGGGGATGGGGAGACTCGAGGGCACTCCGAAGCTTAAGTTAGAACTAAAGCTTAAAAAGGGGCGAGGTCGAGGGTTAAATCTAAAGGAGCTTGGGTGTAAGTAGATTAAGTCTGAATGAATTATGAATTCCATACCTCGGCTTATTTATAGCCCTCTGAACGGGCATTGCCTATGTCTCGTCAGTGTTAAGGCATTGATTGTATGATCAGGGGACGGCGTGTGGCAGGATGGCTGCAAGGCGGCATGCTGCAGGGTGGTTGCAAGGCGGCATGTTATAGGTGGCTGCAGGGCGGCGTGTCGTAGGGCGGCATGTTATAGAGGAAGCCCAGGCGTAAGTCTATTGGGCCATTCTTTATTGGGCCAAAGTGCTATAGGCCGGAGTGTCATAGACTACAGGTGGAGTGTTATGGGCTGGAGTGTTTATGGGCCAGAGTGTTAGGGGCTACATCAGGCCCCACCAATCTGTTGATGCCAAAAATTTACTACTGCCGACGTGGCCTGGGTGCTGACATGGCCTGGGCTCTGCACAGGTAACAGGGATGAACTAAAGGCCATCAGAAGAAGGGATGGGGGAGACCTCCGAGGGCGCTTTGAAGCTTAAGTTAGAACAAAAGCTTAAAGGAGGCAAGGCCGAGAGTTAAATCTAAAGGAGCTTGGGTGTAAGTAGATTAAGTCTGAATGAATTATGAATTTCATACCTCGGCTTATTTATAGCCCTCTGAACGGGTATTGCCCACGTCTCGTCAGTGTTAAGGCATTGATTGCATGATCAGGGGACGGTGTGTGGCAGGGTGGCTGCAGGGCGGCATGCTTTAGAGTGGCTGCAGGGCGGCGTGCTTTAGAGTGGCTGCAGGGCGGTGTGTTGTAGGTGGCTGCAGGGCGGCGTGTCGTAGGGCAGCTACAGGGCGGTATGTTGTAGAGGGAGCCCAGACGTAGGTCTATTGGGCCGGAATGCTATGGGCCGGAGTGTCATAAGCTACAGGTGGAGTGTTATGGGCTGGAGTGTTATGGGCCGGAGTGTTTATGAGTCGGAGTGTTAGGGGCTACATCAGGCCCCATCACCAACGAACAAATCCTTTTCGTGTAAGTCACTCCCGTCTCTCATAGAACAAAGCTTTAACCACATATCTTGAGAATTGTTTGAGCGTTACTGAAATGCTTTTTAAATTAATTTAAAATTGTTCTTCATTAACAAGTGAGAACATCGGAGAGCGGAGTCTCCACCAATCATCTAGTAATATATTTGGATTGAAGAAACTGGATTGAAAAAAGAAAAAAAAATTAAATCTTGAAAACATCATTTAAGTTTTATCGATATTAGAAAAAAAATTTATCGGTTATCCGTGTATAGAGCAATTATATACGATGAAATATTTCTTATCTTTAAGAAGTTCTTTTTGAATCAAAACCAAAATGAACAGAATTCTAAGACTACCATATTAGCTTGTATATATTTAGCTTTAACAAAAAGAAGGAAAAAAAAAACCAACTGAACCAAAATTGGCTTAGTAGCATGATGATCATAAATTAATTGTACTACTATAATTCCAGCATTGTCCAAAAAGCAAAACTATTATGTTTCCTTTTCATTGCATTTTTGTACGGATCTCTTATGTGGGAGCAATTATAATAATACCAACATTATCCAAAAACCAAAATCATTAGTTTTTCTTCAATATTGCAACAAAAATGCTGCACAATCAATGTGTCCATATCCAACTACAGTACAGAGCAACACACAATTAATAACTAGAAGAATAATGATTGTTGACTCTCTTTCAAAAACATTCTAAAAAAACACTTTGAAAATTTTAGTAATTATTTAAAAATTTGAATAATAAGTCTCATCATTCTTTTATACAATTTTTTTGGACAAATTTTTACATAACTAGCTACGAATTGTGATATTTCTGTTAATTGTTTTATGCCCAAATGGGGACTGCAGATACCTTGTTAAAGTATTTTATGTGAAACCACTCAGGTTATTATGCTCATTTAGTTTCTCTTTTTGCTCTTTAGCTTCTTTTTAATTTTGCTTCCTTGAGATAAAGAAAAAGGAAAGCAAAAAGATCAATGAGATAAGCATTTTCTCAATGAAAACAAAGAGGACCCATTTTATTCTTGCCATCAAGGCTACAACTTGAAATTATTATCAAAACACCATCAAGTCCTCCACATGATCTAGACTTTCCTTACTGCCCATCAAACAGCTTCTCTAGATTCAGCGGCTTCTCGATGAACTCATCAACTCCAGTAGCTAGAAAAGCTTCCTCAAGCATATCATATGAGTAAGCCGTAACATCCAACATCACACTATCTACTCCCATTGTGCGAAGATGCCTAGTAGTGTATATATATAAGACCACAATTCGAATTGAGAAATTGTTGTAGAAGACTAGTGTTGATGCCAAAAACGTGTTTCCTGAGTTGGAGGCCAGGCCTCATGGAAACTTGCACAAGGGAGAAGAGGCAGGCTAGGGGGTCACCGGAGGGGATGTCTCCGAGGATGCTCCGAAACTTTTATTAATGTATGATAAGTTGTATGGGAATAACGATGTTCCTTTTTCTGTAAGGTCCAGAAGAATTCTCCCCTGTTGGAATGCGTACCTGAATCTTTTTATAAGGTTTTGAGGCGGCTTTTCATCTAGAGCGATGATGACATGGAGGCCCAGCTAGGTGGGCAATGATGCCCAGGAGGCCTAGCTATGTGACCGGGTCCAGCCATCCAAGCCTAGGTCATCCGCGTATTTCCCTGCTGTCTAACCTTGGGGTGGTCCATATGTCATCTTTTTAGTGGGTGTGTGTTTTTTAGCAGTATTAGAGGCCCCCCACTTCTTTAAGTATATTTAAGTGCTTAAGAAAGTATCGCATGGTCCGGTCTTTAGTAAAAGGGACAATATGCCGAGCTTTTGACAGTGCTGAACCGAGCATATGTGGAGCAATCCATCTGCTTGGTTTTGGAGACATGGGTCCGAGCGTGCGTGGAGCAATCCATCTGCTCGATCTTGGAGCCAGTGGGCCAAGTATATGTGGAGTGATCCATCTGTTCGACCTTGGAGACATGTGTTCGAGTATGCGTGTAGCAATCCATCTGCTCGGACTTGGAGCTGGTGGGCCGAGCATGTGTGGAACAATCCATCTGCTAGGCCTTGGAGAACATGGGTCCGAGCATGTGTAGAGTAATCCATCTACTCGGATTTGGAGCTGATGGACCGAGCATGCGTGGAGCAATCCATCTGCACGGCCTTGAAGAACGTGGGTCCGAGCATGTGTGTAGCAATCCATCTACTCAGTCTTAGAGAACATGGGTCCGAGCATGTGTGGAGCAATCCATCTGTTCGGACTTAGAGCTGATGGGCTGAGCATGTGTTAGGCAATCCAACTGCTCGGCCTTGGAGACAAAGGTCTGAGCATGTGTGGAGCAATCCATCTGCTTGGACTTCGAGCCGATGAGCCGAGCATGTGTGGAGCAATCCAACTGCTCGGCCATGGAGAACATGGGTCCAAGCATGTGTGGAGCAATCCATCTACTCGGACTTGGAGCTGATGAGCCGAACATGTGTGAAGCAATCCATCTGTTCGGCCTTGGAGACATTGGTTCGAGTATGTGTGGAGCAATTCATCTGCTCGGACTTGGAGCTGATGGACTGAGCATATATGGAGCAATCCATCTACTCGACCTTGGACACATGGGTTCGAGCATGTGTGGAGAAATCCATCTGCTTAGACTTGGAGCTGATGGGCCTAGCATGTGTGGAGCAATCCAACTGCTCGGTCTTGGAGATTTAGGTCCAAGCATGTGTGGAGCAATTCATCTGCTCGGACTTGGAGCTGATGGGCTGAGCATATGTGGAACAATCCAACTGTTCGGCCTTAGATAACATGGGTCCAAGCATGCTTGGAGCAATCCATCTGCTCAAACTTGGAGCTGATGGGCCGAGCATGTATGGAGCAATCCATCTGCTCGGCCTTGGAGAACATGGGTCAAAGCATGTGTGGAGCAATCCATCTGCTTGGTTTTGGAGACATGGGTCCGAGCGTGCGTGGAGCAATCCATCTGCTTGATCTTGGAGCCAGTGGGCCAAGTATATGTGGAGTGATCCATCTGTTCGACCTTGGAGACATGTGTTCGAGTATGCGTGTAGCAATCCATCTGCTCGGACTTGGAGCTGGTGGGCCGAGCATGTGTGGAACAATCCATCTGCTAGGCCTTGGAGAACATGGGTCCGAGCATGTGTAGAGTAATCCATCTGCTCGGATTTGGAGCTGATGGACCGAGCATGCGTGGAGCAATCCATCTGCACGGCCTTGAAGAACGTGGGTCCGAGCATGTGTGTTGCAATCCATCTACTCAGTCTTAGAGAACATGGGTCCGAGCATGTGTGGAGCAATCCATCTGTTCGGACTTAGAGCTGATGGGCTGAGCATGTGTTAGGCAATCCAACTGCTCGGCCTTGGAGACAAGGGTCTGAGCATGTGTGGAGCAATCCATCTGCTTGGACTTCGAGCCGATGAGCCGAGCATGTGTGGAGCAATCCAACTGCTCGGCCTTGGAGAACATGGGTCCAAGCATGTGTGGAGCAATCCATCTACTCGGACTTGGAGCTGATGGGCCGAACATGTGTGAAGCAATCCATCTGTTCGGCCTTGGAGACATTGGTTCGAGTATGTGTGGAGCAATTCATCTGCTCGGACTTGGAGCTGATGGACTGAGCATATATGGAGCAATCCATCTACTCGACCTTGGACACATGGGTCCGAGCATGTGTGGAGAAATCCATCTGCTTAGACTTGGAGCTGATAGGCCTAGCATGTGTGGAGCAATCCAACTGCTCGGTCTTAGAGATATAGGTCCAAGCATGTGTGGAGCAATTCATCTGCTCGGACTTGGAGCTGATGGGCTGAGCATATGTGGAACAATCCAACTGTTCGGCCTTAGATAACATGGGTCCAAGCATGCTTAGAGCAATCCATCTGCTCAGACTTGGAGCTGATGGGCCGAGCATGTATGGAGCAATCCATCTGCTCGGCCTTGGAGAACATGGGTCAAAGCATGTGTGGAGCAATCCATCTGCTCGGCCTTGGAGAACATGGGTCAAAGTATGTGTGAAGCAATCCATCTGCTTGGCCTTGGAGAACATGGGTCCGAATGTATATGGAGCAATCCATCTGCTTGGACTTGGAGAGTTGTTGAATCCCAGGGAGACTTTTGGGCTACTTATATTTTGAGCCCATGAGAAATGCTTCTTGAGCTTCTGGAAAACCTAGGTTTTGTCTAATGGGTTTTTTGGGCTCTCCTGGGGCCCAATTCTCTTAGGTTCCTTAGACTTTATTGACACATGGCACGTGTCAATCCTTATTAAATGCTTGCAGCCATTTTTCGCAAGAATGACGACGCTTGTTAATGATTGAATCTTTTAGGGAACGAGACGACGCTTTTGGTGATTGAAACGGCACCTAGGGGAGAGGGACGACGCCTAGAGGAATGAAGTGATCCCTAGGTTTGATTATGGGCCGCCTAGTTTTGTTGTAGCAGACTTATTGGGGAGAGTGAAAGTTTCCTCGAGCTCTTGAAGCGTCACTTCCTCATCCATCCTTCATTTAATGTCCTCGTTCGTTGTGCCCTATTTTTCTATATAAGGAGGCCCTTGCTTCTTTCTTTCTTCACTTCAAATCATAGTGAGTCTGGCAAAGAGAGAAAGATTTATTTGAGAGCCTTCGTCCTTATCCCCAAGTTTCTGAGAGCCTTTATCCTCGTTCTAAATTTTTGATAGCCTTTCACCCCAAATTTTGAGAGCCTTCATGCCAAACCTCTGACAGTTTTTGTCTTAGTCCCAAGTATTTGAGGGCTTTCATCCTAAATCTTTCAAAGTTTTGGTGTTCGATATTTCCTAGTGGTTCGGGCTTGGTCGATGGTGCGGGTGCTCGGTTGTTGTGACGTTTGGAGAGCCATGGAGGAGAAGTTTTTTCTGAAGAGCTTGACTTGGGAAGGGAGTTTAGAGTCCGATTTCCTCTGACTTTGGTGAGTTCTTCCACCCTTTCTTTTTAAATATTTCTTCATTTGACGCATACTGAGATCAACCTAGTAGTAAAAATGGTAGCAGTAGGAGTAGTGATAATGATAGTGTTAGTGATAGTACCGAGGAGACGGGGTCGTCCACGTCCTCCTCTAGGAGTGAGACCTTGAAAAGGGTGGTAGTTAAGGAGGGGCCCTTGGCAATGGTGCTATACATCCCTGTTGTGGAGGAGTCTGAAGAGGACTCCTCCTCCGGGGACAAGACATACTAGGTCCTGGCCGACATCAGGGGGGGCCTCGACCGCAGATGAAAGGGGAGAATGAAATTTTGCTGCCAATGAGGTCCCCAGTCATTTAATGGAGAAAGACTTGGAGTTAATATGAAAATCGTACCGCATTCTGTGCTGGTACGCCCTCCGACTAGCTGGGGTAGGGGAGAGGGATTGTTATGCCCTTCCGAGCAATGCGCCTTACAATCTGTGTGTGTATGAATACCACATAAGGGCCGGGTTTCAGTTCCCCCTTCCACCCATTTTTCTGTATCGTTTTACAGTACTTTGATATTGCACTATGTCAACTAGTGCCAAACTCGATACGACTGATAATGGCCTTTATCATTGTCTACTCGGAAGTAGGCAGGCTGATAATATGGATGTGTTTAAGGCCCACTTCCATATCAGCAGACATGGCCAGGCCGGGTGGGTAGTCATTAGTACCCAGGCTAAGAAAAGACTTTTGAAGAAGACTTCATCCTGGATCAAGAGGTGGAAGAAGAATTTCTTCTTCATCCCGTCTGCGGAGAACTTCGGCCTTCCTCTCTCGTGGAGCTTGGACCGAGCGGGGAAGTGTAAGAAGCTGAGTCTCCTCCCTCACAAGCAGGAGACTGTGGACGTTATGGTGGCCTAGTCGTTGGATGTGGAGGTTCTCTACGATAATGAAGAGTTGGCGAGGCACGACCTTTGCCCCTCATGCCCCTAGTAGTTGTAGTTTCCTCTTTTACTCCTGCTTTACTTTTGCCTTAGATCTGTACTTATGCATTTTTCTTTCTTTCATGCTGAGTAGAGATGGAGGCTACGGCTCGAGCCAAGAGCAGGCGAGGAAACTCTCCCTAGAGAAGAAGAAAGCCGTCATGATCGAGAGGCAACAGACCTCAAGATGGGGGGCTAGAAAGAGGCCTCGGGCTCCGTCTCTTACCCCGATTGATTTAGAGAGCCCTCCACGTAGTTCTCCCCAGTCGGGGCTCGTTCAAGTGACATGTACTGCCCCAGTGATTTTAGTCGCCCTAGGACCCTCAGTTACTCCTGGCCCCTCCGTGGGTGTTGCCTCGGGGGCGGCAGTCTTCAGGCCTAACTAGGCCTTGAAAGTTGACGAGTGGCACGGGAGCACTTGATTATGGGGATCTCTCCCTGTGATCTTAAAGAGTTGTCGAGGAGACCCACCGAGGCCTTTTGCTTGGCAGTGGAGACCGTTACGTCTCATGTAAGATTTTCTTTTTCCTTTCTAAGTTGGTTTCCTTCAATGTTTTCACATCCTTGGCTAACTCTTGTTTGCCTGGTCGCAGATGGGTGTTCTTCTAGGCGTCACATCCCGCCGATGCCTGGAGATGGTCGAGCTGCTGGGCAGCACTCAGTGCCAATTGGAGGAGAAGACTGAGGCTGTCCAACAGTTGCAGGCCTCAGAGGATACGCCAACCAAGCTAGGGCTGAGGCAGTCCGGGAGAGGGATTCTGCCTTCTGTACCGAGGCTAAAGCCGAGCAACAGCGAGATGATACTGCTTGTACTATGCAATGCTTGGTGGAGGAGCGCGAGGCTTGTACTCGGGCTACTGTTGAGGAGGCCCTGGCGGCCTTCCAAGGCTCGGATGCCTTTCGGACGGCCGTGGATCTAGAGGGGGGCAAACAATTCTTCGAGGGCTTCCTGGAGGTCAAAAGGAAAGTCGAGGCCATACATCCCGAGATTGACTACTCGAGCCTCGACCTTCTGAACTTCGAGAAGGAGGAGACGAAGGAGGAGCCTGTTGCTGTTGAGGTTAAGACCGAGGCTCCTATTGAGGAAGAGACGACTGTTGAGCCAGAGGCTGAGATTGAGGCTGCTCCAGCCCTAGATTAGGTTTTGTTTCTCCTTTTTTTTTTTTTTTGTATTTCAAGGTCGTTAGTGCCTTTTTTATAACTTTTTGGAAATATTAATAGAATTTTCTTCTTTTTCTAACCTTGTTGTTTATAAAGGTTTTTCATTACAATCTCTATTTCAACCGAACTTTCTTTTGAAACTCGTGCGTGGGGTTTGAGTTCATTGGTAGAAATGTCGAAGATGTTCGACATTTCAAGTTCGTGGAATACGTTTTCTACTTAGTTCTTCGAGCGCGAAGGTCCCGGGATGGCATACCCTTTTGATGCGGTACGGGACTTCCAAATTAGGGATCAACTTCTCTGTTTCCCATAGACGAGATACTTTGTTCTTTCATAGAACGAGATCATGAAGTTGGAAATTTCTTTTTCGTACTCGAGAGTTGTAATACCCAGCGGTTCGCTGCTGATAGGCAGCTAGTCGGATCTAAGCTTTATCTCATGCTTCATCGAGAAGATCAGCATTCATACGAAGAGCCTCGTCATTGCTATCAATGTTTTTAAAAACGTTCTTGGGGCGCGCCCCGAGGCGAAATCACGAAAAAACGGACGAATGCGTGATTGTTGGGGCGTTTTTACCCCTGGGCCTTCGCCTTTTGGGTCCGGGCGTTCGGGGCGTACGCCCCAGACGCCCCGGGCTTCTGAGCGAACGCCCAGTAATATTTTTTTTTTTTGCCTCTACGCCTCAAAACGACGTCGTTTTGAGTTAAATAGAAATCAGTCTATTTAACCAAAACGAAGTCGTTCCATTTTCGAATTAAATCAGACACAAGTTTTCTTTTCTTCCCTACGGCTCGAACTTATTACCTAAAAGACCATTGACCTTACCACCGAGCTAACACTGATGATGTGATATTATTTCACTTCATAAATATATAATACATGTTATCTAGTTTAATAATATTTACAAACTATTTAATTAATCACTTACAAATTACAACAATATAAAAATATAAGTTATACTACATATAATTTATATATTAATATTTATAAAATTATAATTATTAGATTATAGAGAGTTAGTAAAGTATTAAACTCTGATAAAAATTAATTAATTACAAATTAAATTATTTTTATTTTACTATTCTAATTAATTAATTAATATGATTTTATTAAAATTTCAAAACACCCCAAAAAATTCAAAAGACTTACTCGGATTTTCAACCTTTTAGGTCAGAATTTTAAATTTTCAACATTTTGATTGGACATCATTATTAATGGAACCATTATATTGAAGGACGATAGTATAAATTGATGGATACATATGCAACAAACGATAGCATACCTCTAATATCATATGTGATTAAAATTTTTATCAAATTGTTTGATATTTGTGTAAAAATATTTTGATAAATATTCATTCATAGGTCTTAATTTAGTAAAGTTTATTGATAATTAATTTATTTATATTATTTTAATTTTTTAATATTTTTATAATTTAATTAATATTATTTTATTCAAAACATCCCAACGTTTCAAAAGGCTTACGCCCCAACGCCTCGGGGCTTATACCTCGCCCAACGCCCTCGCCTCTGAAAACACTGATTGCTATTACCCTCGAAATTTTGTACTCGAAGTGAAGGCACTCCGATTTCCAAGGGGATGATGGATTCGGAGCCATAAGTCATGAAGAAAGGGGTTTCGCCAGTGGGTGCTCGAGTAATGGTTCGGTATGCCCAGAGGATATTCGACAAATGGTTCATCCACTGTCAGTCTGCTTCGTCTAATCTTCTTTTGATGCCCTGTAGCAACGTCCTGTTGATTACTTCGGCTTGTCCATTAGCTTATGGGTACCCGACGGAAGATAAGCGATGCTCGATATGCAGCTCATCACAAAACATTTTAAAACGAGCGCTATCAAATTGCTTGTCGTTGTCCGTCACCAGCACTTAGGGTATACCGAAGTGACATACTATCGATTTCCAAACAAATCCCCTAGCCTGATGGTCGGTGATACTGGCCAGTGGTTTGGCTTCTACCCACTTCGTGAAATAATCTATTGCCACGATGAGGTACTTTCATTGGCTGGACACTCTAGCGAAAGGTCCGTGGAGGTCCATCCCCCACATGGTAAAAGGAAGCGGGCTAGTGACCAGTGTGAGGGGATTTACCGGTCTGCGGGAGATGGTAGCATACTGCTGGTAACTTTTGCATTTTTTCACCAGTTTCATGGCTTCTTCTCGCATTCTAGGCCAGTAATACCCTTGGCGAAGAATCTTGAAAGCGAGGGCTCGCCTCCTGAGGTAATTCTCGCAGATCCCTTCATGGACTTCCCAAAGGACGTAACTGGCCTCAATCGGGCCTAGACATTTTAAATAAGGAGTCATACGGCCCCTTTTATACAGTTGATCGTTCAAAATAGCGTACCGTGCTGCTCAAAAGACGATCATTCTAGCCTCATTCTTTTCATTCGGGAGATGTCTGTCCCGTCAATACCTAAGGATAGGATCCATCCAAGTTTACCCAGTAGCCACGGGTATCACAGTTATTTCCTCAATGCTGGGTGTGGTGAGTGTTTCAAAGTAGACCGCTTGCGTGGACTCAAGCTATCGAAAGGAGGAGAGCCGGGCTAAGGAATTAACTTTTGAGTTTTCAGCCCGGAGAACTTGGTCCATTCAAAACCTTTTGAACCTTGCGACAAGTTCTTTGGCTTTTGCTAGGTAACGAGCGATCTTCTCTCATCGGGCCTCGAACTCTCCATTGACTTGGCTTACCACTAGTTGCGAGTCGTTGTATGCGTTTAGGACCTCTACGGATAGCACCCTAGCTAACTTCATCTCGGCCAGTAGAGCTTCATATTCCATCTCATTGTTTGAGGCTTTAAACCCGAACCTTAGGACGTACTCGATGGTAAAGCAGTTCGGGCCACTTAGGATGAGTCCAATATCGTTGAAGGATCCATCGACGTTGAGTGTCCATTGAGGGACTTTCTTGGTCTCGACGAGGTCTGGAGTAGAATCATCCTGAATTAGTAGGGTGGTTTCCACCATGAAGTCGGCCAAGGCCTGGGCTTTGATAGTGGTGCGAGGCCGGTAATGAATGTCAAACTCCTCAAGTTCCACAGACCATTTAACCATTCTTCCGAAAGTATCCAACTTGTGGAGCACTTGTCGAAGGGGCTGGTCGTTCAGGAGGACAATCGTATGTGCTTGAAAGTACTGTCGGAGCTTGCGGGCCATGATTAGGAGTGCGTACACCATCTTCTCCACAGGGAGGTATCTGGTTTCTGCGTCGTGGAGAACCTTGCTCGCATAGTACAAGGGTTTTTGGACGCATGCCTCTTTTCGAATTAAAACGGAGGCCACCACCTCGTGCCCAACCGAGAGGTACAGAAACAACTTTTCACTGGTGATGGGTTTAGTAAGTAAAAGGGGCGAGCCTAAATACCTATTTATTTCTCTAAATGCTTCCTGACAATCTTCAGACCAAACGAAGTCTTTGGTCTTTCTAATGGCTTTGAAGAAAGGGTGACACTTTTCTGCTGATTTTAACATGAATAGGCTCAAAGCTGCTATTCGCCCAGTGAGTCACTGGGCCTCCCTTACGGTCTGGGGTGATTTCATATTGAGGATGACCTCTATTTTTTTTGGGTTCACCTCGATGCCCATTTGTGTCACCATGAAGCCGAGGAACTTTTCTCCGGTGACCCCGAACGCACACTTAGAGAGATTAAGCTTCATTTGATGGCACCTAAGGACTTTGAAGGCTTCTTTCAAATCGCTTTTGTGGTCCTTAGCTTTGGTACTTTTCACCAGCATATCATCTACGTAGACCTCCATGTTTCGGTCGATCTATTCCTGAAAAATCTTATTTATCAATCTTTGGTAGATGGCTCAAGCGTTCTTCAACCGAATGGCATAAATTTATAGCAGTAGAGCCTTTATCCCGTGATGAAGGCCGTTTTCTCCAGATTGAGCCTATACAAAAGAATCTAGTTATACCCAGAGTAGACAGACATAAAGGTCAGCAGCTCGTGCCCCAAGGTTACGTCGACGGGTTGGTCGATCCTTGGAAAAGAGAAGCTATCTTTCAAATAGGCTTTATTCATATTCGAGAAGTCGATGCAGATCCACCATTTTCCACTGGCTTTCTTCACCATCACCACGTTGGATACCCAATCAGGGTAGTCTGCTTCATGACTGAAGTTGGCTGTGAGTAGCTTACCTACCTCAACCTAGACAGCAGCTTGTCGTTTGGGCGCGAACGATCTCTTTTTTTGAATGACTAGTTTGTGGTTTGGGTCCACATTTAACTTGTGTACGATCATCTCAGGGTTGATCCCTGGTATATCTGCTGCTGACCAGGCAAAGAGGTCCTGGTTCTCTCGGAGAAGGGCGAGCAAGGGTCCCCTAAGGTCCTCGAGGAGATTAAAGCCAATCTGGATAGTTCGGGAGGCATCCTCTCCGAGGGGTATCGCAATTAACTCTTCCACTGACTGGCCCTGTGCGTTCCTCCCTTCATTCTTAAGGTCATCCAGCTCGAGTGGGAGAGTTTTCGTCATCTTGCCTTCTCTCACTGTGTTGAGATAGCATGACTTAGAGATCTGTTAGTCTCCCCTAACCTCGTCCACTCCACCCTCGATCGGGAGACAACCACTCGGAGCCTGTTGAGAGTGGGTCGGCCTAGGATCATGCTGTAAGACGAAGGCTACCGGATGATTAAGAAAGTAGTATGCATAGTGGTTACTGGTGAGGCTGTTCCTGCGGTTACTGAGAGAACTATGCTGCCCTCTGCAAACACCGAGCCCCTCGAAAAACTGTAGAGCAGGGTGGAGACCGGCTCCAACCATGAGTCTCCTAGTTGTATCTGTTGGAAAGCATCATAGAACAGGATGTCGATCGAACTCCCGTTGTCAACTAGGATGCATCTGACCTCGTGATTGACCACGAGAAGAGAGAGGACCACGGCGTTGTCATGCGGGGTCTAGACTCTCTCCAGGTCCTTGTCTGTAAAAGTGTTAATCATATCTACTTTTCGTCTCTTGTGGGGTCCGGTGATCGAGGCTATGGACCAGGCATAAGTTTTTTCATGGTTCCAGAAAGTGCTCCTTGTTGCGGGCCCTCTATAGATAGTCTTAATGACCTTGGCCTCAGCAACCTCTGATTTCTTCTGGCTAGGCTCTCCGAGTCTTGGCCTGAGACTCTTTCGAGTAGGTCGAACCATCCTATCCCGATTGGAAGGGCGCTCGGGACTCCTTCGGGGTCACCCCGTGAATTTATCCGACCGAGGCCCAGTGAATTCTTTCAGCTGCCCCCTGTTAATGAGAGCTTCTATCTTGTACTTTAGTGTCTAACAATCTTGTGTGTCATGCCTGTGGTTTCTGTGGAAACGACACCATTTGCCTCGGTCCTCATTGAGGCGCAGTAATTTCAGAGGCCACTGCAAGATTGCCTTGTCCTGGATTTGCATCAAGACGTCAGTTCTGGATGCGTTGATAGGGGTAAAGCTCCCGAAGGGCCTGGGGACCCTGGATTTGTCCTTGCAGAATGGTCGGTTGACGGGTTCCTGACGCGGACTGGAGGGGCCCCTCTTTTTTCTTTCTGTGTCCCCTTCCCGCTCTCTTCGAAAGCCCTGATCATCCTCTGCCACCATATATTTCTCGGCTCTGGTCAAGATCTCATTCATGTCGCTGGGCGGCCGCCTGATAAGTTTTGAGCTGAAGATTCCGGATCTCAACCCTTTCTTAAATGCCAACATCTGGACACTGGGGTCGAGGTCGGGGATCTCCCAGGCCGCTGAATTAAACCTTGATATGTAAGCTCGGAGCTTTTCCCCTTTTAACTAGACGATGTTAAACAAGGACACCGAGGTTTTCTTGGGACCTTTGCTACTAAGAAGGTGTGAGGTGAAGGCATAACTTAGCTTTTTGAACGTGCGGATCCCCTCTGGTTTCAAACGAGAATACCACGTCTCTGCCGCCTTCTCAAGCATCAAGGGGAGAGCTCGACACATCACTGGATCAGAATGCCTGTGGAGTGTTATAGTGGTTTTGTAGTGCTGGAGGTGGTCTAGGGGGTCGGTAGAACCATCGTAAGGTTTGATCTGGGGCATTCAGAAGTTTGGCGGGAGAATGGCCTCAAGGACCTCCTGGGTGAAGGGAGGGTCCTGGATGTTGAGCTCGTCCATGACGCTATGGTTACAGCCCTTGAGTGCTTCGTTAATCCGTCCTTCCATATCCTTTATCCGCTTACTGAGGCTCTCACTGCTCTCGGACGAGGGTCTTTCTCTGGATTGGGCCATCTGAGGCTGCGATGACTCCGTCGCGGAACAGCCATCGATAGAGGGCCTGTGACTGGCCGAGCCGGTGAGGCTAGGGTCCAACCGTGACGGTGTAGGAGAAGGCTGGCGAGCCCCTTTGTGAACCTCGACGGCCAAGTCAGCCACCAGCCATGAGAGTTCTACGAAGTATGCATGGAGCGTAGCCAAGTTAGGGCGCGCGTCGGATTCAGCTGAGGAACTTGATTCGGACTGATGGGTGCAAGTACTAGCCCCCGCAGCTCCTTTACCGGCGTCCCTGGCGGTGTGTTTAGGTGGCATGGTAACAGATGAGTTCTTTAGATTTCTTCGCTTTCACTGTTTAGCGAAAGATGGTGGTTTCCCACAGACGACACCAATCTGTTGATGCCAAAAACATGTTTGCTGAGTCGGAGGCCGAGCCTCGTGGAAACCTGCATAAGGAAGAAGAGGTAGGCTAGGGGGTCACCGGAAGGGATACCTCCGAGGATGCTCCGAAGCTTTTGTTAATGAATGATAAGGTGTATGGGAATAACGATGTTCTTTTTTCTGTAAGGTCCAAAAGAATTCTCCCCTTTTGGAATGCGCACCTGAATCTTTTATAGGGTTTTGAGGCGACCTTTAATCCAAGGCGGTGGTGACATGGAGGCCCAACTGTGTGACTGAGTCTAACTATCCGAGCCTGGATCATCCGTGTGTTTTCCTGCTATCTAACCTTAGGGTGGTCCACGTGTCGTCTTTTTACTGGGTATGTGTTTTTTAGCAGTATCAACTAGTTTCACGTTAGAGTACCCTTTCACCCTCTCACAAAATATGAGTGAGGGAACAGAGAAAAACAAAGTGCAAATATTCTGCAATTAAGAGCATAAAGTAGATCTTGCAATACATGCTAAGGAAGAGTATGCCTATTTTTCAATTATACCCTTCTCAGCGTATTGCAGAATTTATTACATGTTTTTAATTGTAGAGGAGTCGTCCTCCGAAAAGAAACTGTAGTGTGATCCTGTCCCATATAGTAATTTATGGAACAATTAGTGTAATGACAAAATACAAAAAAAAAAAAAAAAAAAAAAAAAAAAAACAAAGTAATGAAGGTTAAAACATGTTTTTTTCCTTCAATGCCATTCCCGAGAGGGAGAACCATGGCGATGAGAATGAGGTCAAAGGATTGCCCAGAACGAATGAGGTCAATTGCATCATTGCCATTCCCAACAGCTTGAGTCTCAACACCGTAACATTGAAGAAGTCCCCTTTCCACCAAGGCCCTAGTGCTATCATCATCAATGACGAGCAGTTAACTTGTTTCTCAACCGCAGAGCAGGCAATAATGGACTACACATCACCGGTGGATCAACTGCACTATTACCTGCAGAACCGTTTTCTGGTGGCATTTGTTACTGTGCTGAAATTTTTAAGGCAAACTAAGAATGATTAAAAAGAAAGTGCGAACCTACTATCTTAATGTTTTCAAAGAGGCAATGCTGAGCTACAAAGGGACTTACAGACTTAAGTCTTCAAAGCTCAAATATTGTGATGCCTATGCAAGCACCTGCACTTAAGCTTTTATAGGCAGTGCAGAACCAAGATTTTCCAATTGGCTGCGCTTTCCAGTGGGCAAAAGGTGCATACAGTAGCAAGAATGAGATGCGAAGGAGCGAGATATGCGGAAAAAGTTGCCATGGTTATGAATTTTTTGAGCTGGATAATCTAGTAACCATATTTTTTCTTTTTCTATGTAATAGCTTAGATTTTCTATAATCTCTTCAACTTTATTGCATTAAAACAAAAAATCAGTCAGAAGCACGTGAATAAAAAGTCATGATTTCATATTTATTAAGTTTCCACGAGTAAATTATAAAAATTTGTATATATATTGTATTAAGTTACTTTGGATATACACATAAATACTCGAAGAAAGAAACCGCATGCAGTGATTTGTTCAGTTTCAGACGTTTGAGTTAAGCTTCCCCTCTATAGACTGATCAATGTTTGAATTTCATTTTTCATTTGGCTCATTTAAGTGAGAATTACTTACATTACTGCCTTGTGCAATAATATCATCCTAAACTACTTGCAAGCTATCTTTCAACTAACATTGTAAAACTTGAAAGAGGTGTTTGCTGGCCTAAGAAAACTTCTCGAGAGAATATCATCGGAGTGTGTTGGAGTAGAATTTTTCTCAGGTCAGTCTGAGGTAATTGTTGAAATATCAACGGAGTAAAATTTGTTTCAATCAAGTGTAAGAAATTATACAAATCCATGAACATAAGTGATAGACATCCAGTTTTAGGGCTGGAAACAAAGTCCCATTTTGCATATTGGTGTACGAACTTTGCAGAGCTAGGATACAAATTCGGCTTGTAAAATAATAGGCCTTTCTCCAAAAAACCATATTTCTTTCTTCAATATAATAGACAATGCTAAATACAAAGTGCAATTCTACAACATGGGCACAATAATACAATTCAATATCTGTTCTCCACTGAAGGCACGCTCCCCCTTCGAACCAAGCAAACAAGAGGAAAAAAAATTGAAAATACAGAAAACCCACCCTCAAAATGCATTCACACATATACAAGATACACAACAATGAATAAGACATCACCCAGAACCCCGAATTTCCTTCCAAGCTAATCATGGTTTGCGTCTATGGAGGTACCTGTCCTCGCCTGTGAGATCCGATTAGCATAAATAGTAACCAACCGCAATTGCGTGCTGTTAAGCCCCTCCAAGTACGGCAAAAATGCTTTTCCCAACATGATGTAGATATCCACTAAACAGAAAACAACAGTCTGCAGCACCAAATGACAACATTCAATCAGATAAACATTTATAAAGAGGGGGGAAAAGTACATATTTTCAGAACTTTCGTGTTAAAACGATTGTAGAAGTCTATATCATTGCCATATTGTTTCTAACAAATTATTCAAAACTAGAAGAACTAAAAACCTCAACCTAATAACGAAATTAAATCATAGGCATTCTACTTTTTTTTTCTTGAAAAGTAGTCATTCTAAAAAACTTGGAAGTTAGCTATCATGGAGCTCAATCAGTATGATCATGGAACTCAATCATGTACAAATCAACTATCTACAAGACAGTGTTTCTATTAAATCTATAAGATGAAATTCATTTACAAAACAATTCCCCTCTAGCCAAAAAACAAGAGTATCAAACCACCATTCTTTAATAGAATCATCGACCTTTCCACCCCATCAGAAGCTCGTCTATTCCTTTCTAACCAACCAACCAACCACCAAATAGAGAGTGGGATTAGGATATCGCAACTATGGTTGGGTGATTTCTAATTATAGTATTGTCTATTGTACAATCCTTTCCAACCCTCAACCCCACTCCCCCCCAAAAATAATAATAATAATAGTAAGGGCAGAAAATAAAAAATAAAAAAAACTACTAAAAGAATCTCTCTCTAGGTCAAAGCTCTCCTCTTTCGAACACTTCTCAAAGTACTTACCCTTACATCCATAATATTTAACATTGACTTTTAACAGTTTTTTTTATAAAGGGGGCAGGGGTTAGGAGCATCGAACTTGCACTAAATATTATCATTTTACATACTACATCAACTATCAGAAGATTTGACAACTAAATGACATTTCAAAATCCTCTCTTGATAAAAGCAGAAACACAACAATTACAAGGTCCTTGAACCATGAGTATGCAAACTGAAAACTGAAATCTCCATTCGGACTCCCAAAAAACGAAACAGTTCCAAAAGAAAGGAACCAAATAGACAGCAGCCAAAAGTTCTTTTTTTTGCATGTGAAAAAAAATTGTATTAAGAAGAAAGCACAAAGGGGTGGAACCCATATACAAGGCTATCTATCCGGAGATCTTTGCTAATTAAGGTTTCCAAAAAGCATTGCACTCTCTCAACCTCCCAGTCATGAACATTACGAACAAGTGACACATCCCACAAGAAGCTACCATTAGGCATAGGGATGCAAAAAGAGATAATAGCTTCTTTGTCCCCCACAATAGCAAAGATGTCTATCTACATAAGAGATAGGCATAGCTTGTATAAAGAAGACTACAGCCAAAAGTTCTTACTAATTACACGTGACCAGCTAGTGTTTTCTATGAGAAAATTCAACCTTTGTTGTTCCGACTATGTAGAAACATATTACTTGGCTGGTTCATGTGGAGTTACAAAGCTCTTGGATACAAAAGGAACTTAATTCTATCATGCAAATGGGTGTACTAAAGTGAAATAAATGTCAGAGTGCATATAAAAATATAAGAATTACCTTGCGAACATCTGCACTCTGGTTTCCAAAAGCTTCAAAAAGAGCAGGTAAAAATGAAGGCAACTGAGCCATAAGTTTCTCCTGTGAGAGCCGGCCCACAAGCTGAAGAGAATAACGAAGAGCTGAGTATATAACCATTGATAACAAAAGCAAATAATAATGTCCTGCCCGCTTTGGACCATTGGTAAGGAAATTTCCCTGCCCACTTTGGGGGCAGGGGTTCAAGGTGTGTGTGAGTTTTAACAATAAAAAGGAACATAATAATATAAATTTGAGGCATAATTTTACAGGAAGAAAAATCAAAAGGATCCTCATCAAATTTCTGGGAACTATTGTAATAAACCAAGGATCTAAAATGGGATTTCCTCACGACAATTTTTTATCAGACCCGCATATGACATTGATAGATATAAGAAACCACCTAATTTTCTGAATTCCTCTCCCAAAGGCAAAAACACTTGTCTGATAATGATTTAGACTACCCATATATATCAAACATTATAAGGCAAAGTATGGCTGGAAACAAGTGAATGGTTCTTTTCTTATAAGTGAAAAGCACGTGAATGGTCCTAGCACATTAGCTTGAAACATGCACCCTTTCATGTCATAGTTTTCCTCCCTTCTTATGCCTTTCTTTCTTCCTTCCCTTCTTCATCCCTCTTACCCTTATTTTATTTTTTTATTATAACATCCATTTGCCACTCTCGTGATCTAAACTTTAAGCAAGAATCACCTGAAGAGAGGCTGAGGGATTACTAAAACTCCATTTTCCAAGCCAAGAGAGAAAGGCGTCTACAAATTACAATTTTTTTCTACAACTCATTATAGCCTGTCCAATACGCTTCTCCAGATCAAAATATTAGAGGTTGTTGCCACTACTGGTTAAAACCATCAACGTGCTGATAACATAATTTGACACAGAACCATTCAGTTTCGAGTCTTTTGACACCTAGCAGGATATCCAAAACCCCACTACAAATAAGAATTAAAAAATGATATTCGCAGGCCAACCACAAATCACATCCTCGAAGGAAACACCGAAAGAACATCCAAAATTAACAAGGAACTTTGAAATTGTCAATGATTCAATAATAAGCCAAAAATTTGTAGGCATCCCAGGACTTCCAATGTTTCTTTTCCTTCAAGCTGTCTGTTGGGTCAAAAGGAAAGACAATTTTGACAATATCAACTCTCAATTTTACCAATGTCGACACTCAATTCTCTATTTATTTATGCCTCTATTCAAAGTAATAAATATTGCAGTTCAAGGACCAAAAATGTTGTATGAGAATAAACATTTCTTGGCATCATCAACAACATCTAATCTACCCCAGTAACCATGTGTTGGTTGCAAATGCATGTGTTTGCAACACAGAATATATCAGCCAAGAGAACTGGATAGATATTTGAAATCAACTCTTCCATCTCTAATGACAGAAAGTTCAAGAAAAGTACCTTTGTTAAACAGTTTATGCAAGTAACAAGAGTTTTCTCATCTTCAGTGACCAATAATGGGATGATAGCCTGCAAAATTAGTCATTGGCAGCATCACCAGGCATAATACATCATAGGGAAACCAAAGCCAAACACTCTTTCGGCATAAAGAAATAGTAAGAGAAGGATGAAGGAAGGGAGAGAGGGAAGGAGCAAGATCTCAGCACATACACTTAAACATCTGAGTGGATCATACTGAGACAACAGAATAGTCAAGCAATGCTCAGCTTCGTTCGAAACCTAGACATGGAGTAGAAAGCCTCCAGATGACGAATAAAATGTAAACATATACTCAAGAAAATAGTTCAAAAGAAAAAGAAATTACTTTGGGAACAATATCCTTTGTAGCATGCAGCAGCTTCTCAATTAATATCTCAACAGAATCTTCCATGGCATCTTTCTAGAAGCATCACATAAGAATAAATAAATATATGTAAATCAACAATGCATTAAAGAAGATAAACTTATGTGAAATGACAATTAACAACACAACGAAAATCCTCCAAATGATCACAGACCTGGTTTTTAATCATCTCAATGATCAATGAAAGGGCAAGTTCCCGAATTGAGGAATCAGAATCATCTAACACTTCAAGTACAACTGTCAAAATCTGATTGAAGTACTGCCGATATGCAATGAAGCTGATATTAGCATTTAAATGAATTTACATTAAATTATACGAGCAACTTTTGATCTAATTAGGCACAGGAACACAAAGTGTTCCTTAATGGAAAAATAAATCTCGACACTAAATTTTAAGGAACTTGCAAGACCACAAAAACCAAATTAGAATCAATTTATAATTCATACTATAAAGTAACATTAAAACAAACTTTACACAGTAAAGGAACAGAACCACCCTCTCAAGATATTTCTAGAACAAAAAACAGGACTTCCATATCTGAGGGGGCTAAACAGGTATATATCAAAGAATACATCTCAGGAAGACAGCCAATTTTATTTTATTTATGAAGAAATTAGCAAGAAAAACCAATCATATTGGATGTATAGTCTCTCAAACTTGGTGTTTGTACTACATGTTCTCACAGTACCACCGTCAGATACTGAAATCATGGTTAAATCAACAGATGAAGCTTAATAGCACAAGTTACTAGCAAACCAGACTAGTGAACCAATTCTGAAAGATTCACTCCATAGATCAGTAATAGCAAGAAAAGTACAGAGAATGGGGGTTGAAAAACAAAATTATGATATAAGTGCCAATTGAACAGAAATTCAATCAACTCTCCAAACAAAAAAGAAAAAAGAAAAAGAAGAGGAAAAATATTCATCTGGATGTCTCAACCATAAGGAAAAGATTATTATCCTACCTATGTATTGTATCCATCATAAAAATATATTAGAACACATCTGCAGAAAAGGGGAAAGTAGAATGTGAAAACCAACCAGACCTTGGTCCAAATTGAATGATCATTAGCCATAGAAACTTCAATTAATTGCTGAAGTGCACCACGCTTATTTGTAATAAGGCTTTCATCACTCCCATTGCCAATCTGTAAAGGAAAACCTTCATTAAGCGTGAAGGTCTATCATATCACATACTAGAAGTGCTTCAACTCCTTTCTCACGTAGTTTCAATGAAATGATTAATAATTATGATAATAAATGAAATCTGAAATGTTGCAAAAAATACCAGGTGAAGAATTTGAGGAATGCTAGGTCCACTTTCTGACATAGAGTTAACCTTTAAAGATGTAAGTTTATGATGATTAAGGTCCAACTCAGGCAGAGCTTCATTGTCATGTCCATCCCCCAAGGGTTCAGAGCTCATTAGACCATTGATATCCAGATGCGATGTAGACAAACCCTCCAAGTTTACACCACTGTCCAAATTTTCCAGACGGCCAGTCCAGGATGCCATATTCTGACTCGTTGAATTAACTATGTAAGTCATATCCTTTGTTTTCGAAATGTCAGTATTAGAACCAGTCTCAATGTTCTGATACATGTTCTCCTGAGTTTCATTAGAAGTTGCTTGGTCAATACTGCCTGTGATCAGAGTTGACTCTTGGGTGGAACTCCACTTCCTGCCACCATCACTATCAACAGAACCACCAGAATACCTTCCAAAGAAATTACTCTTTTTGGATGTACCAACATATCCTTCTTCAGAAGATGTTCCAACAACATCAGAAAGGTCATAAGAGGACTTCAGACGCTGTCTCTCTTTCTTGTTCTGCAAGTAGTTCATTAGGTCCACCTCAATACGAGGAGTGTACTGTTTAAGGGCTCGTCTCAAGGAATTTTGTTCTTCAACCGATAAACAAAGAATGAAATTAAGGACAGCTGTCGAATCAAAGTGGGAGTAGACAGAAATGATGCATGTAATAGCTGCTTCCTTCAGCTTAGTATTTTTATCATGGGCTAATGGTGTCAACTTAGCAAGCCATAGCTTCAGGATGCCACTATTACCAGAGCCTTCAGAATTCACTGCATGCTTGTTAAAGGAACTGATTGCAAATTCAATAACAGCCAATTTGGCCTTTGGTGATCGCTGTTCATCTAGTGAGCGCAGCAAAGCAGGTAACAGAGAATCTATACTATAAGTTTTGCTAACAATTTCCAAAGTTGTTGAGCAAGGTTGTCTAACTAACTCTTTTGGATCAATTAACCGCGAGAAAACATGGGGTAAGATCCTTTCCATATAACTTTCAAATGGCTTTCGGCAAGATGGTATAATATCTGCAAGCGTGGAAAGAGCTGCTTGCGCGACTTTATGGTGAGGATCATCCAAGTGTTGGAAAAACAACTTCATTACCTTCTCAAAATTCTGCATTACTTCTTGAACACCTTTTTGGCCTTGCTGCAGCAAAGACCGAAGGTAATTAAAAGCAGACACCCTAGCACACCAGTCTGAACTTGGACTGAGTCCCTCACCAAGAGCATCGCTGAGAGATGCTGGACCATCAACATAATTTGACATCTCCCCAAGTGACAGCTGGCTATCATCAAAACTCCTCCTCCTACTTGCAGACATCCGTCCAGCTACATGCTTTCTCAAAAGTGGCCTCTGGAAATTGGGAACATAACTGTTGTGTGAATCCCTCACGCTTACATCTTTATAGGGTGCATCCAGATACTGTCTGTCAACATGGAGATTCATCAAACGCCTAGCCTCCCTGATGTCATTGTTCTCTTCAGTGGAACCTCTTTCTTGTCTTTCAGATACCCTCTTAGACGAGTATGATGAAAAAGCTGGCAGAGACTCAGTTACTGTGTTACTGCGGTAAGATAGTTTACCAGAATCTTTCGAAGCTTGAATTTGACTAATGATATCTGACAAAATCAGGCCACCATTGCGGTTACTACCTTTGCTGACGCTAGAGACAGTTGATTCAGTCATCAACGAGTTTGTGAGATTATTAGAAGCTGGAACTGCGGCAGGGAATGGTGGATCCCGAGATGATGGAGGGTCAACTCCTGCACTAGGGGGCAATAAAAGAAAAACTTAGCCGCTCACAGAGACTTAAAAGTCTAACTCATTAGTCTTCACAGATAGTGATCACTGCATCGCTGAGTTAATTCACCCATTAAGACTTAAACTTGTTTCATAGTTAAAGAGATATATTAAATAGGCGAAGTAATACAATACCTAGATCCAAACTAGTTGATCGAAGAGCTGAAGGATTCTGTTTCTCGGATATATCCAAACCTCTAAGCATGCTTTCAATTGCAGTGACCTTCTGTTTGCTTGCATGCAACACACTTTCCAGACTACGTTCAGAACCTTTACCGAGGGACTTTGCTTGCGACAAAAGTAGCCCAGAAGAAAGAGATGACCCCGATGATAAACTTGAACTTCTATCCATCGCAACTATAGCAGAAGTTCCATATCCGGGTAGGTTTGAAGGGGTAGATGTCTGGGTGAAAGCCAGTTGTGAGCTTCTATCATGGAGAGAAGGAGAAGCATGTCGCCTATGCATTCCACCATCTTCTTCATTTATTATCTGTGAAAGAAAAGAAAATGAAAAAATAAAGATCACTTAAATCTTAGTAGTGCATGTATAAACATCCTCAGATTAGTTATATATATATATATATATACCCTTTGAATGACAGGATCAAAGGATGAAAACAAGCGTCGAGAACGTTCTGGCCAAGTTTTCGCAAACATTCTGTAGCACATTCTAGCAGTTGATCGTACCTGTTAAAAATCTCATACATTAACATCTTCTGTGTACCTTTGGCAAACCAAAAAAAATACAGGGGGAAAAGGCATGTATCATGATTTTTCAACTGATATTTTGGCAAGTAACAGTTCAATAAACTTTGAAATATATATAAACCCAGAAAAAAGGACACGTTAGTGATGAAAAATAATAAATATGAAAGATTGGCCAAAAAATGGAAATTGGACTGCAGATAACAAGAAAATTTCCTTATTTAAAGCAAATTACCACCCTATCAACCTATAACCACAGAAAGTTCCATATTCCCAAAGGCTCAAACAACCAATTATTCCTTTCCAACACCAGCTCAAACATGGCAAGCACATCAAAGCACACAGACAAGCCAAATGGAAGATATTCCAATATACCTCACTCATTGCATCTGCAACACAACATCTTATCATATCTTCATATAGATCAGCTGATCGCTGTATTTCTGGCGCATCAGCCCAATATTCAAGTATCAAAAGTGCATATTCACAACACCTACAAGACAACAAAAAATGTAAAGTGACTATGATAACAGCATACAAAACCATACAATAGAGTTGACGAGGCTGAGATACCTGGCACGGAGCACTGCATTACGGTCATTCTTTGCACAATCGGCTACACGAGGAAGCACACGAGAAGCTTTGCAGTTACGCAGCATCTGGAAGCACAAAAGGGTTAGGTGAAAGAACATTTAGAGAGGAAAAAGCGTTACTTAAAAAGAATTATAAGGAAAAATATTACCGTTTTTATGCAGTTATCCGCAGACTCTGCAATTACAAGTACAGTAATCACAACCAGCTTGAAAAGGACCTGATTATCATATCATAAAATTAACAAAGACATTTAAGCCTGCTAAGATTACAATAGTGAGCAATTACAGGATCAACTTACTGGAATGAAAATCTCAGCACATGCCTCAAAATCTCCCAAGAGCTCTTTCGATAAAAAGGATAAAAGATGGCAAGCCTAGGAAAATGAAAAACAATTTAGCAACAGTTACACTTGCAGTTAAAAAAAAAGAATTTAAGAGGAAATAAAGAAAAAAGACAAGTGCCTTCGACTTTGCTACCACTAATTATACTTATTTTTATAAGTTGCTACCACTTTTATAATGCCTTTTGAAGAGTTAATTTCCTATTTTCCCCATCCAAAAATTGAGCAACAAGTACAAAAGATAGGAGGAATAACCGTTGCCCCAGCTTGTCTTGTGGTAAGCTTAGGTAGTTAACTTAGTCTCGTCAGATGAAAATTTCACATTTATAGCGTCCATTCATTTACCTTCCTACACTATATATATATATATATATATATATATATATTCTGCAGATCAAAATTTTGAGTTTGTCCATTGTTGGATCAAATCAACTTTGACCAAAATCCCATCAAAATAACAACTTTTATTTTAGTTATCAGTAACATGAAAATAACAAGTTAATGCTACTTTGATCCGTCTAAAGATTTGCCAAAGCTGATAATTATGATCAAAGGTCAAAAGGGAGTAACACATAAAAATTCTTTGTAGCAAGCGCAGAACAACGATCTAGCAACAGGAGAATCTCTTAATATAAGAATTCTAATAAGGGCAAGAGGCAAGGAAGAGTACTATCTTTATCAATAAATCTATACCATATAATCATAACCGGACCTTTTAAACTGAAGTTTGAGATGCATCATAACAGGTGGAGTAACTCAAAAGGCACTTCTTAGAAAAGTCCAACAGATGACATTTGTGTATGTGCGTCTGAAGATGAATGAATTGAAGCAAATTTGAGGGGAGTGAAAAGAGTAGCTGATTGAATTGGTTAAATTTTGGGACTTCTTATAAAAAATTTCTGTAGGGGTCCATTTTCTAATATCTCAAACTCTGGTGAGGTTTCATACAAAGGATCCACTCCCTAATGTCCTTTCAAAACGATAGAAGGGTTTGCAAATAACTACAGGATACGTACAAAATGAATGCAAAGAAAATTCCTTTAACTCCCACCCCGAAAACAATAAGTAACTCACACTCAATTTTTGGAGATGACTGAATTGAAGCAAAATTGAAACAGAAAACAAAAGTAGATGACTGAATTGATTAAATTTTTGGAGTTCTTTGATAACTTCTCTGTAGGAGTCCATTTTTTATATTAAAGTTTGGAGAGGCTTCATACAAGGAATTCACTCCCTTTGTTTCCTTTCATTAGAGAAGACAATAGAAGGATTTCAAAAAAACTACAGAATAAGTACAAGATGAATCCAAAGGAAATTCCTTCTACTCCCACCCCAAAAACAATAAGAACTCCACTCAGGTTTAAAGCCTAAAATTTCATTAATTTTCAGTCCACAACAAATGTTAATTTAAACATTCTGCTCTATTGATGGCAAAATTATATGATAAATCAATGCATGTCATGACTTTTGGCATCATCTCATCTATTATAGCACTAGGATATCTTTTTGCATATTAAACATCTATGTTTGTGCCATCTGATAGATTTAATGCTATCTAAATAGCAATTAGCAAAAACACATCTACTGTTTGAGTAAACATTAGCTGCAAACTATTTTGCAATGAATATCCACAAGTAAAGTGGGTCGCAGTTGGTGACACAGATGCTTCTGCATTCTGCTTCATTATGCATGTTTTCTCCTTTCAATTAGTAAGATGGAAAGGTGGCACACATGCACAGCAAAAATCTCACTCACTGGAGATGACTCAGATGGAAAGGCTTCGCCATCCTGAAAATTTAAACCTTCTGTAGCGCAAGGGCCTAAAACTCATTAACTCATAATTTCAAGGTGCAAATGAAAGGTTCAAAACCTTCATACTTCAAAGAGCCCCCAGATCTCCCGGGAAAAGCATAGCCATAACCAAGCTGTCGATATCTAGGAACTCTGTTTTGATAAGTTTCCTAGATGTTCCCCCTGAACCTTTAGCTAAAGCCATGACATAGAAATGGCCTTTCATTTTGTAATTACAGTGCATTTTCTAGTCCTCGTACAAATGAGGTATATATAGTTCCTCTCGCAAATTAATAAATCTTCCAAAGTACTCCAGAAACTTAACCAAATACCAATAACAAAGCTAAATATTTACAAAATTACAACCAATTTTTAAGAAACGTTTCAGCAAGTAACTAATCTCAAAGACATCACTCCCTAGACATGGCAAGAAAAGACTGTTGGCGACATTTTAAGTTACCTCCTTAGGTAAAGAAAAGAGAGTCCAAGTAGGAACCAGAAACAAGAACAAAAGAAAGTTAGCAGACCTGCTTCACAATGCTAGACCTTCGGTCAGACAACTGTGTGCTTAGAGGGCCAACAAGTTGTTTCAAGAGTCCCCGGAAACAAGGATAGTCAGTAGCACCTGATAAGAAAGAATAATTGATCAAATATATGAAAATTTCTTCCTCAAACTAATAATATTACAGATTAATAGCCCACTTACCACGTAACGAAAATAAAAGACAAAAATAAATACCAGTCCCTTTCATCAAACAAGGCAAGAGGGAGTTCAAACAAAATAGCAGTACTAGCAAACAAATCGGCATCCCTTCTTTTATAAACAATAAATAATCTTTTGATAAGTAAAATTGTATAAAAGAAAACCACCCCAAGGGAGTGCAACCCATTTATAACGACTACCTATAGGAAAGAAACTCCACAAAATCTAAAATATCTACCTCATTCACAAAAAAATTCCTATTAAACCAAAAATTAAGGGTTTGAACCATTTATCTTTAATTACATCAATAGGTCTCTCAATGCTATCAAAAGTTCTATGATTCTTCTCATTTCACACACAATCCAAAAAATAGAGTGGGAAATCAAAGAGTAAGCTTTCTGAAGCTCCTAGAATGTTCATCAAACAAGGCAAGAGGGAGTTCAAACAAAATAGCAGTACTATCAAACAAATCGGCATCCCTTCTTTTATAAACAATAAATAATCTTTTGATAAGTAAAATTGTATAAAAGAAAACCACCCCAAGAGAGTGCAACCCATTATAACGACTACCTATAGGAAAGAAACTCCACAAAATCTAAAATATCTACCTCATTCACAAAAAATTTCCTATTAAACCAAAAATTAAGGGGATGAACCATCTATATTTAATTACATCAATAGGTCTCTCAATGCTATCAAAAGTTCTATGATTCCTCTCATTCCACACAATCCAAAAAATAGAGAGGGAAATCAAAGAGTAAGCTTTCTGAAGCTCCTAGAAGCCCTTGACCCACCCCAAGCCCACACTTCATCTTTCACGGAGCCGACGAACACCCAAGAAAAGAACATTCCATCAAAAGATGAGACATAAGTCAGTGCAACCTTTGCAAATGTAACACCTATTAACCATCACTTTTCCCTTTCATTTGCAAATTGTTAATAGTAAGAATTTTCTCCCTAGAGGCTTCCCACACAAAGAAACACACTTTCTAGGTGCTCGAGGGCGCCAAATTACTTTCCACGGAAAATTTGAAGATCCTTCCGAAGGGGCCCCATCAAGAAGAATCTAATAAAAAGATTTCACCTCAAACCCTTTATCCGACTATCTCTCCATCTAACCACATCCTCTCTAGCCAAATTCATCCTAGAACTATACAAGGCTTACAAAAAGCTTTGAACTCTCTCAACCAAAGTTACCTCGAACGCGGTTCGCTATGGTTCGCTTTACGAATACGCGATAGGAGACTTCTTTTGATACGCAATACGAGGAGGTAGGCTTAGTTGGATCGTGGTATGCTAGGATACCTTAATTCGGGTCGTCATGTATATCAAAATAAACAATATTTGTGTAATGCTTTAAACATTGTAGTTGGTTTAAATTTATAAGGTTTATGGTTTTAATTGTGTAGAACTTTTCTTTTTAATGCAAAGGGTTGAGCCCATCTTCATTTAAATCTGCCTAGGATTGATAATAGGCCCAAGTAAATTCCTTCATAGAGCTCTTGTCTTTATAATCAAGGCCGATCTTGACCTAAGCCCAAACCCCATTTCAAGTTTTTACAAGAGAGGAAATAAAACATTGGGCTTCAAACCAAAATCAGGAAACAAATAAATTTTTGATAAATAAAAAATTTATTAGAAAAGCACTAAGACGGTGCACCAAGAAGCCAATGGCTAATTACAATGAAGAAAATCCATAAAATCTATAAAATCCTCACTATTTACAAAGAAGTTTCCTCTAACCCAAAAATTGAGAGTGTTAAACCAACTACCTCTAATAATCTCAAGAGGACTCTCCACACCATCAAAGGCCCTCCGGTTCTTTTCTTTCCATACCATCCAAAAAATAGAATGTGGAATTAGACTTAAAGCTTTCTTAACCTCCTTGGGAGCTTTTAAACCATTCTAAGCCTGAATCTCATTCAACACGGAACCCTTAAACACCCAAGAGATTCCCATAATCCTATAACTCATCTCTCACAAACTTCTCACTAATGAACACTCTACCAAGAGATGAAAGACGGACTCGACACAATGTTTGCAAATAAATCACATATTTACAATCACTTTCCCCCTCTTTTGTAAATAAACAAATAAATAATGTAAAAGAAAAGATAAATAAAATGAAAATTTGATTTTCCCAAACCCCACCCACTCATCTCGGCATCTTATCCCCTCGAAATCACTTTTTAACTTCCGAACCCGAGAGGACTTTCTCTTTCCTCACTAGAGATGACATTCTCTCTCCTCGCCATCGACCACTTTTTTTTCTCTTTTCCGGTAGCGGACTCCCTCTCTTTGACTTGTGGTGGCTTTCTCGCGTGACTCTCTCCTGTATGCAACAACTTTCTCTCTCTTGTATGTAACAGCTTTCTCTCTTCATTACGTTCTCCTTTTCTATTGCATATTTGTTTGTTTTTGTAACTTGGGATTGTTGCTTCCTCTGATCCGGATCATGAACGCACCGCGAATTGGGTCGCACAATCCAGAACGTGGTTCGTAGGGGATTAGCGATCCTACTATCTCCGCTTTCAACCTCCCAATCATGGACATTTCGGATAAAGGACACATCCCAATAGATTATATCATTTGTCAACGAGACGCACGAACAAATAAAAGCTTCTTTATCTCTCACAATAGCATAGATATTCAGAAATTGATCTTTTAGAGTAGTGTTCCCAAGCCACGTGTCATGCCAAAGACGTGCTCTCTCCAAGGTTATAAATTACGTTTCGTTTCGGCCGTTTCGTTTCAATATCATAGGTAAAACGAAGCAAAACACTTCACTGTTTTATTTTGAATTACATTTTGGTTTGTTTCGGAATATTTCGACCGTTTCGGCTCAAACAGACCATTTCGTCCGAAACACTTCAACAACAAAGGTTTTATGTAATATTTGGTTTTAGTTAGAGTATTTCAGAAATTTCAATATTTCCTCTCCATTATCTCCTTCAGAAATTCTACCATAGCAAAAGTATAGTAGTTGTTTTAAATTCTAGCATTTCCTTTATATAAATTAGTTTTATTATGATCTATATCCATAATTTTAAATATTTTTTGAAATGTATATATCTGAAAATGTCGTCAAAGCCGAAATGGCGCACCGAAACGAAACCGAAACATTTCAAAAAAATAAGTAAACTGAAACGATGTCCGACGCGAAATTTACAACCTTAGTTCTCTCCCCATTACCCACCAACACGAAAACGCACGGAAACAAAACCTCCCATTCATTTCCACACGCCTACACCATAAGCCCCCGCCCTTCCTTAGACATCCACCCGTTAGGACCCATCTCCTACTTAGCTTCCACCACCCTTTCCAAAGATGATCTCTCTCCACAAGAAATCTCCAGAACCATTTCCCTATAAGAACGTTATTGAATAAAGTAAGGGATTTAAGACCAAGTCCCCCTCCTTCTATCGGTTGATTAACCGCACCTCACCTCACTAAATGATACTTGTATTCCTCCCCTGTATTGGCCCATAAGAACCTCGTTTGAATATCCTCTAACCGAATAGCCATCGAACTAAGAATGGGAAAAAGAGACATAAAATAAATAAGAAGACTAGAGAGGGTATTTTTGATGAGAGTACGCCTTCCTCTTTTTGAGAGATAGTGATTCTTCCACCCGGCTAATCATTTTTCAAACCTTTCCACAATGAGATTCCAAACACTTTTGACTGTGAATTTAGCTCCAAGCGGGAGACAAAGATAAGTAAAAAGGAGCGACCCCAAATTACACCCCAAAAAAACTTGCAAGGAAACGACCATTAATATTCTCACCAAGAGGGATTAAATCACTCTCGCTTAGATTAACCTTAAGTCCAGAGATCGCCTCAAAACAAATAAGAAAACACCGGAGATGTAAAATTTGAATTGCTTCCGCCCCACAAAAAAAATTGCGTCATCGACAAAAAGAAAAGATGAGACACACTCACACTTCCTCCATTTCTCTCCACCTTAAAGTCACTCAAAATCCCGTTGTCTACTGCTTTCACCGACATTTTGCTAAAAGCCTCCATTACCAAAGTGAATAAGAAAGAAGACAAAGGATCCCCTTGTCTAAGACCGCTTGATGCTTTGAAGAAACCGGAAGGACACCCATTAACATGGATAAAGAAGGACGCCGAAAATATACATTTGTAAATCCACTTACACCATTTATCCCCAAAACCCATCTTTTTCAATAAGTAAATCACAAAACTCCAACACACATAATCCATCCTTTCAACCCACAAAATGAAATGCAGTCTTTTTTACCAGCTGAAGAGCTTCTACATGTTTACCCATATATATATATATATATGACATTACAATGCAAGAATGAAACAAACAAATAAACAATCATCTCAAAGAACAAAAAGTAAAAAAGATAAAGAAGATCCACCAAAGGTGAAAATGGGATAAGGGGCACTAAAAGGCTAAACTCTAAACAAACTCAGAAAGCTTCATAAAATAACTAACAATAAGATTAAAAATGTGTTGCCAAATATGTTCACTACTTTAATGCAATAAAAGAAGCACAACAATACAATGGATAATGCACACAGGAGAGGGAGAGAGAGAATACAAACCTCCAGAAACAAGGCCTTCAACTCTCTGCATGGCCGCAATGCGGATTGACCAGTCTTTTTCAGGCACGAGGGTCGATGCAATTTTTTCAATTTCTCGTATTAGTTCCTTTTCTGAGTACACTTTAATAGGCTCAATGGGTTTTTCTGTGACGTCACTTTCTCCTATAGACAAAACAGCAAAGCGATTAAACAGCATTGGTTTTTATATAGTTTACTAACTTTTACTCTTTGAATCATGATTTGAGAACTTAGACAACATTTTAGAAACATAAAATTTTAAAAATGCCAGCATCTATTGGCAAATAATTTAACATCCACAAAATCTACCTCCAAAAAGAGATGTCTCCCTCGTGGAAGTCTTGGCCTTTGGACTACTCCTCTTGGGATTAAGGCTTACTGACTTCATCTCTCCAACAGCAAAATTACCAGTAAGCCCATCTGAAGAGCGAACCTGCGGCTCAATCTTCTCTAGCCTAGCATTAATATCTTTCACCTGCCGTCACATATGATGTTTGCAAAAACAAACATAGAATTAACATCCCTATTTTTCAGTAAGCAGTATAACAACACAATGCTCGAGTGAAATTCCATTGTATATTGCACCACATGAAATCAAGGCAGGCATAAGCAATAAAAATTCCAATTCCAAGGCAAAGGGGAGGGGGTTAAGAATCTTCCAGTAGTCAGCATATGCAAGTCTAAGAAAATATAGGAAAAGAAATTGCAGATTGACATGAAAATTAGCTCAGTTAGATATTCACCATGTATGTAGGAAGGTTATGGCGCTGAAGTTCATCACGGAATTGAGACCCACCCTGTGTATACATCTCCTGGAAAAAGAAATAGATAAAACATATCCGAAGTTGACAATCCCGAATAAAGTACTTATACAAGTCAGTAGAACAGCACTGAACCTTTCAGTTAGCAAGCACTAGTCTTTTCATCTACAACAGAATTTACTAGACCCTCCAAAACAAAAATACCAATAACTTTAGAAGGAATCTCCAAAACTTAAAAACTGAAGTAATAAGAAATTCAACATGTACCTTAAAGGGGTTTCTTTCTACTCTATGTGAAGAAAAAAAGTATGGATGTCATAAAGGCTAGAGATATCAATGGTTCAAACTGTGCACACAAAAATTAGCACGAGACTCTGCAACACCATATGGCAAATATTAAGGTGACGTAAAAAAACGTGTTTCAGAAACTACAGTTCAGAGCTCATAGCATGCAGTGATATAAAAATTTGCAATTAAACTGCTTATAGCTATTAACATCTTTTCATATTCATTTTCTACTTCATATTTCAATTAATTTCTAATTGCCTTCCCTCCCATCTCAAATGGGAAAAAAGATGTGGAAGAAAGCTAGGCCGCCTGGAAATCAAATATCCCTATAAAGGCCCAAAGCTTAGGAGTCACCCTAGCGGTCTTCTTAACTACTCTGTTACACAGAATCGTCAGTTTACTGTGGAGTACCCGTGTAGACGCGACATGACACAAAAACTGGGACAGGATACAGGTTTGACAAGACTGCAACGAACCTAAGAATCCAAATGTAGCAGGAGAAAGAGAAGAAAGCGGAAAGGTGAAAAAAATGGACAATTTTCCTCATTTTGCTGACCGTTGGCAAGAAATGGAGTTGCTGGAAAATAATTGATTACCTAAAGTTGAGCCGCCTCCAACAAATCTGTGCTTCTTTGAATTGGGTGAGGGCTATTCAAGACCAGATCTTTTTAAATTAATGCGATTTTGCATAATATCTAAAAAGAGGAATCTCTGTAAATAGTGCTTATAATGAAACTCTCATTTTTACTATAATTTGCATATACACCTGTCTGGTTTATTAACTTGTCTAAAAAGTACCAGCACCCAATTTTCAATTGCTCCAACACTTCAGCCATGTAATCTAGTCCAGAGATTTAGCACCCAAACAAGTCTGACCTCGGGACACACTCGTACCCACTACCCAAGTCCATGTAACTAAGCCTAACTTATATCTATTTTATTTAGCTCCAAAAGAATCCCTTAAAAGTATAGGCTGGCATATTTGAATATCAACAAAACTAGAGGAATTAAACAATAACTCCAATTTAATAATAGAAAATCAAAACAAATAAAACCAATACATAGAAATTCAATGCGGATTAGCTAAGCTTTTATTAAGAATGAAACAAGGATGATTGATAAAAAAATTGAAACTAGGATGACTATGCCACGTGTTGCACTCACCTCAATGCACAAGATAGCTGCTTCCCTAACAGCCTGATTTGAGTCATTCAACATCTGCAATATCTGATATTGAGGAAAGTTACCAAGTTAATCCAACTTTCTTGAAAATTTTATTAAAAATACAAAATTGTAGTTTCTTCTCATCCAACAGCATGAATGATCATACAGAAGGAAGTATAGCCCGCTGAAGAGGAAGCTCGGTAGACGCAAAAAGACCAGTTGCTGATGTGACAGTACGTGCAAACTCTTCTCGAACTCTCCAGCTTCTGTGTGTCCAAGCATATGAGCCTGCTCTTTCAACAATAATTGTAGGAGAAGAAACCTGAGAACAAAAACATTATTTTAAATGTAATTATCTATATTTTTTTATAAGTAAATAAAATGTATTAAGAAAAAAGCACCAAGGGGGTGCAACCCATAATCATAATCTCATTTTTCAAAAGAAAAAAAAAAGTGAAATCAAAGCCCTGAATGGTATGGCCTCTAAGAACTTTACAAGGCTCTTAGATTTTAAGTAAACCCAAACAAAGAAAAAAGAAATCACAAAGGCAAATTGAAAAGTTTTAAAATATATTAACACACGCACACAAATATGCATACAAAAGTGTGAATAATCACATACAGATATGTTGGGATTCACTATTCTAATGCAGCAAAAGGACATTTAAAACAATGTAGACAGGAAGGCATGAAGAAAAGGAGCGCGATCAAAAGATAAATAAATAAAGCATTTACATCAGCACATATTTAGTCATATCCACATGTCTAGATTAAGGGAGTTGTCATACCAACACATATTGCAGCATCAGGACAAGAAATCATGCGAGCACATGCTTTGTCATAACAGGTTGGTTTATATGTAAAATATAGTAATGGCATTCATGATGTCTTTTGTACATGGTTGCACCCTCTTGGTGCTTTACTATACAAATTTTACTTATAAAAAATGGTAAAACTAACAATTATTATTATTCAACTGGACCATGATGGCCACTCATGAAGTCCTTTCAATCTTACTAGTTCATGAAATTTCTTCCAGAATGGAATATCTTTAAAAGCTATCAGAGATGATCACGACTAAGACTAAACGAGAAGGAAAGTGAGAATTTAATTTTGCGCAGAATTGCAATAATGACATAATTTAATTTAATAAAAAAGAGGAGAGAAAAAAAGGAAGTAATTGACTCATTAGAGTGTGAAAAATAAAGTTCACAACTAAGATTGTAAATTCTGATAATCTAGCCACACCAGAGACAGAGTACCATATTTCTAAGTAAACCATAAATGGTTTCTAGTTGTGTGTTGAAACAATATGCTTCTATGGATTAGATTCACTTATAGTCTTTCCTTGTCAAGGAATAATTCCCAGCAAACTTATCACGAAAACAGCAGAGTTAAAAAAAAATTATAAAAAGAAAAAACACCTTACACCTCTATCAAAAAAAAAATTATAAAAAGAAAAAACACCTTACACCTCTATCAAACGCAAAATGCAAGGAGTCATGTTTAATTATAGCCCTTCAAGAACAACTTCGAGCATTAGTTATTTTCCTTATTATAATACAGAAGTATCACCAAAAACAAAAGGTGCATACTATTTCATATAAGAAATTAGCATATGTTCCCTGCACAAATAATCCAAACATGATACAACGTAGATACGACACATAAATGATTAAATACACAATAACTTTTTTATCATAATATGAAACCAAACACTCACAATATGAGCTTCAAATCCAAATAATTTCACTAAACAACCATAGTCCAATCTACAAAACACAAATTCCTAATAAGCACGTACAGTTACATCAAACTTTTTATAAGTATACGAACACACACATGTATATAAACATTGCACACATTTGAATAGAGAGAGATGCTAGAGAATGCAACCTCCATGAGAGTGAGCAACAAACGCCTGGCGGCGTCCCTGACGGGCTGTTTAGCGTCGCCTAATCGCTCGACTACGGCGGGGACGAGCGCATTGAAATGCAACTTCAAGTGCTCGCCGGAGAGCACGGCGGCGGATGCGAGCGCCAGGAGGGCGCCCTGTGAGACCCTGAAGTTGTTGTCCTTGAGGAGATCCAAGCAGCAATCCACAAGCGAAGTCACCTCCGTCGAACTCAGGCTCTTTCTAGAAGCTTCTAGAAGTTGGTGCAGCCGCTCCACCCCCGCCATCCGCTCCTTCGTGTCCTTGGAACGCACTAGTTCCAGTGCTTCCTCCATTGCGCGGCTACTCGGGCTCCGATCTGGCGCGGCTCGGCTCAGATCTACACAATTCTCAACAAACTTAACAGATATATGTAGAGAGAGAGAGGGGAGAGAGAAAGACAGAGAAATGTAAGTGTAGAGAAGTTAGGCTTCAAGTGAACTGGAAGAGAAATGTAGGTGACAGAGAGGGATTTAACGGAGAAGTGCCGCTTAATTTAGTGGAGAGAGAGTAAAGGCGACTAGAATTAACGGAGAAGATGATGAAAGTATGTGGCTGAATGGGGGGCAGTTGGGGGATTTGCCCAGGGTTATGGTTTAAATTTACGCGTTTGTGCCACTATCTGTTTGTTTAATGGTTAGTACAGTTAACACTCAGCAATGTGATATGGATGCTGGGCTGTTCGTGTCGGGTGGGTTGGCCCGGATTTCGTTTAGACAGGTTTCGGTTGTTGGGTGGGAGCCTGGGAGGTGGCCCAGATAGTGATTGAAATGTGAGACTGGTTTTGCTGGCTCCAAAATATTATTCTTTCTTTTTTATCCTTTCCGGGGTGAGGCATTTAATTTTAGATAGGAAGGAATTTCGGGTAACGAGAAACTATTGAAAATTGAATGTCAATAAAAGTAAAAAATTTAAAGGACCTGAAAATTTAAATGTATGAAAATGACAGTGATGCCAATTATTAATCTAATTGGTACAAATATAAATCAATTTCATATTTTGAATTCAATTGAAAGTATTACTTTTGTAATTATCGACTTAAACAAAAAAAAAATATTTTTAATTATTGACGAAAAAATGATACGAAAGTAATCAATAAACCTAAAGGTCTAGGTCAATTGAGATATTTTAGATCGCTTGATAATGCTACCCTATAAATGCATCTACTCAATCTTATACTTTGTTTTGTGCAAAAAAAAATCTAATGATTTGTCAAATAAATTAAATTAGTGAATAAATAATACTAATATCTTAACACTTGTTATGTGTTGACACGTTGTTGTTGTTAATATAATTATTATTATTATTATATCTTGTTTGTATATATTGATAATGTTTTTTAAATTAAATTAAAAAGGAATGCGATGGTTAAAAAAAATAAAATGTATAAGATAAGTTTTATAACTTGTGAAATGATCTGTTTTATCTGTATTTCTAAATTTGTCTTAAAATAAGAACGGGTTAGTTTGAAACGTGTCAAGCAAGGAGAGATACATGAGCATTGGTGCAAGAAAAGAAAGTAGTGTTAAAAGTTACTATCCAATAATCATAATAAGAGAGTCTTGATGTTTAATCAACATGTAAGGTTTATCCTTTTAGAAATGACAAGAAAGACTTTAGAAATTCTAAATTATGCACTATATGGATACTCCAACCACTTGGTTTTATAAACAATATATATTATTAGTTTGAAAAATGAATGTCAATAAAGGTACAAATTTAAAAGACATGAAAATTCAAAACTATGTATAAAAATGATAGTGATGCCAATTATTAATTTAATTTGTACAAATATAAACTAATTTCATATTTTGAATTAAAATTGAAAGAGTTACTTTTGTAATTATCGAATTAAACAATTTTTTTTTTAAAATTATTGACAAAGAGAGGGTCTGAAAGCAATCAATAAACCTAAAAGTTTGGGTCAATGGAGATATTTTATATCGCTTGATAATGCTACCCGATAAACGCATCCACTTAATTTTATGTTTTGTTTTGTGCACAAAAAAAAATCTAATGATTTGTCAAATAAATTAAATTAGTAAATAAATAATGCTAATATCTTAACACATGTTATTGTGTTGACCCGTTGTTGTTATTAATAATATTATTATTATTATATTTTGTTAGTATTTATTGATAATGTTTTTAAAATTAATTTCAAAAAGAGTGCGATGGTTAAAAAAAATAAAATATATGAGATAAGTTTTATTACTTGTGAAATGATATATTTTATCTGTATTTCTAAATTTGTCTAAAAAAAAAGCACGAGTTAATTTGAAATTTGTTAAGCAAGGCGAGATACATGAGCATTGGTGCAAAAAAAAAATAGTGTTAAGAATTACAATCCAATAATCATAATAAGACAATCTTGATGTTTAATTAACACATAAAGTTTATTTTTTAAAGAAGACAAAAAAAAACTTTAGAAATTCTAAATTATACAGTATATGGATACTCCAACCACTTGGTTTTGATGCTAATTGACTGCCCATTTGCTTGGCTCAGAGGATGTACCATGTCACCTACTAATAGTTCAGTAAATGCGTTTGTAATTTCATCAAACCAGTAGTAAATCCGGTTAAGTTTAGGATTTGGGATATTCAAAACAAATTAGAGAGCTTGATCCTATAACATATGCGTGATCACTATGATTTAATCACATACAGTAGCCCGAGGGAGAGAGAGAGAGAGCTGAAACAGACTAACAACAGCAGGCATACTTTCCTAAGTTTGACTGCAAAAAAGTGTGAATGTACTACTGAATTAATGGCGTCATGGTTTACATATTTATAATTGATTACTGGATACGTGTCAGTGTACCACTGACATACACATGTCAATGTACGATTTGTTCATATTAAACATAAAACGTCACGATCAAACGTAAAAAATTGTCTCAGACCTGACAGTTTAGACGCATCGAAGGTTATGGAGACTTTCGACAAGTATCTTTTTAAGGTGGGTATAATTCGGTTAAAATTAAAAAGCGAATTGTGTCGTTTGATTTTTAATAATTCGATTTTATATTTCTATATTTCAGCTTAAAATGATTTGGTTTTTTATTTTATTCGATGGTTTGGTGAGCGGTTAGGTGTGAATATTTCGCTCAAAATCGAGTTGAGAAATCAAAATTTAATGATATATATAATCCAGAATTTTTGCATTTGATGATTTTAATTAAGAATTTAGAATTGTAAAAATGAATAATGTTGATTTTGTGATCTTAAAACTCTATATCTTGTTTTTTAAATGATGAATATTGTATTAGAAATGATGAAAATACGTTTAAAAATAATTTTTTCACTCAAAATTAGATTTGATAAAAATACTAAAATTCACAAAATAACTTATCGAAAAACCGAAATTCGGTTCGGTTAAAAATCAAAATATTATTCAATCGGTTTGGTGTAAAATTATTGAACCATAAAAATTTCGATTAATCGAATTTTTGCATCGAACCAACTGAATACTCGACCCTATCTTTATCCACGAGTCCAATACTCTTGAGTGTTTCCTTCAATTAAGTGGGTGGGTCTTTGCAGTAATCTACCCATTAAGTACATATATCATTTTTTTTATTGGTCCACGCGTCAAAATAAGTTATTATATCAATAAAAATTATAAATTGTTTAGTGTTTAATAAAATAATTGTGAAAGCAAAACACAAATATGGTTTCTTATAAATTAATTTTTAGTTTTTTATTATTTTCCTAACCTAATGTTTTGCCCAGTTTCTATTATAAAAAAAAATATCATTTAATAAATAATCTTCCAAACAATACTTTAATGTGATTGAATTTTCTCATGTAATTAAAGAATCAATGCTTAATTATTTCATTTTTTTTGTTCAACTGTAAAATAGTATTAAGCGTCAACTTGCGTGTACTGTATTAGATTTACTTTTTGGAATGGATTAAAAGTAGACCATTCACACCCGACATAAAGAATTCATATTAAAAATCCACGCGGTCTGATTACTCGTAAATATAAAAAATGAAACCAACGATTTTATAGTTATTTTACAAAGTTTCTATTATTTCACCCAACACTATATTTATACTTTCGCTAATAATACTATAAAGCTTTATATCCTCATTTGATTACGGGACCTATGTTGCATGCACAATAACAGAAAAATAAAATCATAATCAATGACAATGTGTTGTGTTGGCGTATATATGTTTAAATGAAGAATAATAAGGACAATAATGTATGGCTGTCTTAGATTGCATATGCACCATGGAATAAAACCTTGGAATGTTTTAACATTTTGATGATAAGTTCCACCAGAAATTAATAACAAATTGTTTGTTCACGGGTCATTCAATTAATCATACAGTAATGTTAGTTAAATTAATGATTTAAGGAAGGTGGGATAAGGTTCAAAAGGGAGATGATTGGCGCAGCTTACGATAAGAAAAAGCCTAACTTCGTGACAACGCCAAATCAACAACCCCTCTTGGACATAACTCAAGTAAAAGATGGGAAAAAGTTGCCCACTTTCCCGTTGCTTTCGAAGATGCTCTACGGATAAGTGATTAACAACAAATTAATTAAAACTGAGCTTTTGCAATATATTATGAATATATGGTTTAAAGTTAAACCCTTTACACGTTGGCTTATCAAAAATCGAGTATATAATCAAGAGAATGATTTCATCAGACTCGATTATTAGGTTTTAACGGAATCAAGAAAATTTATTAATAATCATTGAAAAATCGAATAATAATTTTGGTATTTATTTATTTTAAAATATATATTATTTAAATTTTTTATAATTACTAATAAAATTTTTCGATTGTATGATAACTTTTACAAAACTGGATCTTTCGAATTCGCACTCGAAAAATAATGATCAAGAAAAACCCATTAAGGTTCCCTTGCTTGCATGTCTAGTTTTATTATTGACAAAGGTATTCAGATTTTTTTACCACACTAATCCTTCTGATATGGAGCCCCTCAAAGATGTAATGTCATTTATCAGTTTTTTACCGTAATGAGAAGAATCAGAGAGGGGTCAGCATGATGGACCATGAAGCCCCCAGCACGAACAAGTAGATGTACAAATCTTTTTTTATTGTACAAAAAGCAAACCCATCATTGAGAAAGCCAGAAAGGAACTAGATCATAGAAAAATGGGAGTACAATATCTACAGGCGATGGTAAAAAAAAATTGAAATGCATCAATGCTTCAATAATTGAAGTTTGCTTGATGTCCTTTTAAGGTATGTATGTCAAATTTTACATCGATAAACTTTTACAAGAACTTTACCAGTAATAATGTAGTTAATCCATTTATAATTTGATCAATATAAAATTTAGTATGGCTGATCTACACAAATAAAAAATTTTACAATTTTCACATAAATAACAAAATAGTATGATTTTGGGCATTTTTCAAGACACTAGTGTCAAAATTTACTGCATACATAACTCTGCTGCAAAAGAATGGTTAGGGATTTTTTTTCTTGTAGTATTTTATAAAGATACAACATACAATTTTTAATTCCTTCTATTATGAGTTTATGACAATAATAACCAAAATCGAATCCGAGACATTGTCTCCACAAGAAGATAAATGTACTCTCAATCACTACAATTCTTGACATTTAAAGTGTGGAATTGTTGTGTACAAATTACCAAACCTAGCTGAATAGCGTCACAAGACTTACATTGTCCTCGTATCTTGGGTGAGTGAGAATCTTCTCTTTGGATTCAAATTTTCCTGAAATCATAATATGAGAAATAATTTATGGAAATTTACATGGTTTTCAAAATTCGGATGCGTAAGAAGGACCAAAGGCTATTTAACCTACAGTACTCCCTCCGAGTCTCTGACCTTGAGACCCATAGTGCCTTTAAAAACCCGGCCAAATAATGAAAAAGAAAGAAAGAAAGCATCTAATAAAGGAATCGTAAATATATTTATCTCAGCCAGGAGAGCGAAAAAAAACATAGTTACACAAATTTACATTCAATAAGGTAGATAATTGCAAAATCTTTCGATACTGAATCAGCTATTGTAGCTCAGATAAATAATTATGTAATCGACAAGCCATCTAAGGTTCATCATCATAGGGAACATTTGAAGCCAGAGATGATGGTAGAATCAAAATTGGCTTTCCATTATGGTGAAATTCAGCAAGAACAGATGCATGAGCTGGATGACAGTCCCAAGTATTTCCTGTCAAGTCTATACGCTCAAGATGACCTAAATAACAAGTAAAATTTATGTAGATCAGTATGTCTCATATAAATGACACTGAGTATATGCACAGACAAGAAATTAAAATATAATTGTACAATGCAGCATTATAGTTGGATATTATATTCTTGTCTAGATTTCAAGACAAATATGTCATGGTGTTCATACCAGAAAAAAAAACCAGTAGCACCAACTACAAAGACACCAAGAAGGTAAGGAAGGAAATATCAATTATAAAATTACGTGGTATACATTACCTTTTGCAGCTTTTAGGGCAGAACATATGATGCCCAAGGATTCCACAGGCATAAGATTATATGCTGCATTTACTTCAACAAGTTTAGGAGCCCATGACATGAGGTTTGACACAAATTTTGCAGCTTCAATCCCACCACGGTTTTTGCTATACCGAATCAATTAATATCTAAGTGATCTGAAATCAAATAACTTTTAAGTTTGAAGAAATTGAGGTACTGATTTGAACCTTATGTTGATGTCAACAAGCTTTAACTCCTGCACTATTTGTTCTTGTAGTTCCTGAAAGCCAGATGAACCCAATCCAATACCTCCGATGTTGACTGCTTGAATAGAGGTCCCCAAAAATTTTCCTAAGGCTGCTGCAACTTGGCTGGACGACAGAAATCATAAACCCATAATCTTTTCTATAATGATAAAGTGAAACTTATATGCCAGCATCAACAAGACAAACCTGCCAAGGCCATTATCTGCAACAGAAAGAGATTTCAATGGTCTTTTTAAGGTTGAAAGTGTATCTAGAAGCTGAATCACTCCATTGCAGGAAAGCTCACAGCTCTCCAAATTCAAATCAACCAAGGGAGAGCATCTTTCAGAAGCTTCAACAAAATAGGGGAACAAACTTCTGAAAAGTTGAATTGTAGCTTGTGAGACCTCATGCCCACAATTTTGTTCAAAATAAATGTGGGAATGGAAATTCAACTGACCTGATTCCATCGTCTGCAATGGGATTGTCACTTAGATCCAAAATCTCCAAGTTAGGAATATAAACCAGTGCATATCTAAGACTCGCTGCATCATCTTTGTGTAGATTATTTCCCCTAAAATCAGGTAAGTTTTTTTGCCAAGCATAAATCATTGTTCAAAAAAAAAAACAGCCCTACAATCTTTATCAACTATTGCTTTGTTTAGAAGTTCATGTCCTGTAAACCCTAACTTGTAGGATACTGGAGAATAAAACAATGAAAACATGTCTATTTATTGCAACTGCCATGAGTTGATTGTAAAATAAATAATTTACATGCAACCAGAATTTGTTTGTGACAGCATGATACCTTAGATTGAGCAAACGCAATGATTGCAAAGACTTGCCCATTCCTAAAGCTGACAGGGAGCCACTTGAGGATCTCCAGTCGAAAGTAGAAAGCCATCCTGCTATCTGCAAGATCATGTACGAGTTTTAGTTGGTTGACTATAGAAGGAACTTTACGTAATAGTTTTTTTAATGAAAATGCAACACTCACATTGTTTTCTGAAAGGTCAAGGATGGATAGACTTGAGGAAACATCAAGAAGGGTACTCCAAACCATTCTTGCAAAATTCCGATCTAGGTGGTTGTAACATAATTTTAATGAACACAAGGACCTGACACCAAAACGCTATATAAGAAATAAAGCGATATATAAGTAATTTGCCTTCCGCAGGGTACAACCAGATGCCCAACAATGCTTAGGGTTAGAAAAGCTATACGCTAATACACAGACAGTAAATATTTCTCTTAATTGGTCGAGATTAAACAAGTAACAATTAAATGAATTTTGCTAATTCTTCTATAAAAGTTCAAATTGATTCTTTCATCATAGGTCCAGAGAGAGAACTTTTACATTTTAACTAAAGCAAATCATTTTTTAGATAAGTAATTGAACCAAATCTTCAATTAAGTTAACATGCAAAGTGTTCTAGTCTCAAGGCACCACAGGGCTTAGCAGCACTTGGTCAAAAGTAATGAATCTCTTTCAAGCAGAACTCATCACAACTCCCTCATGGTATTGGCTCATGGTCTAATGTCCAACTTAAATGGCACCATAAATACCCGAAACAATAACTACCTCAACTTTGGGGGATTAGGGGGAAAAAGAGAAGTAAATTCAAGATTCAGGAAGTGTACAATAATCCTAGTAGTTTGGCCATAAGTAGAGAAAATTTATTTGTCATGACATCAACCTCCCACCAAGAATAATTCTAAATTGACCTACTAATATTATCAACCTCCCCAAGCATCAAATGCAATCACAAGTCCTTTGCACCCTTCCACACTAACAGTTGTAAGATACGTATACACATACTCCTCAGAAGCACTACATATTTAAATCCTCTAAAAGGTTAATAGAACAACAGTCATAGCTGACCAAATTCTTTTCGCACCCTCATGCTCTTTGGCTGTTACAAAGTTTACCGATCCCTATTGATGGACATCCTGCATCTCCCTTACAAGGCTAATATCTTATCTTTCCATCTGTAGTAAATGGAACACATCAAGCTTCTTCTATTCTATTCTAAAAAGGGCAACATTTTGTTTTCCCCTCAGCATCGCCGTCTTTGGTTCTTAATCAGTAACACAATTTCAGTTGAGAATTGTCCTCTCCAAAATAGCCAACTTCAAGGCACATCACTGAAATGTATTTGATTATGGAGCAAATGTCACACAGTATGTATTGGTTTTACACTTCCAAGGAGCATACATGGCACCTTCACCTTCTAATTAATACAAGCAAATAACAGACTATGTGAAAAGGTCGATTGCTTGATGAGAATGTCACCAAGAATAGATATACCTTCCCAATGTCAGAAATGACACAAGTCCAAAAGGTAAGGAAACTGAATCTATTTCAAGAAAGCTTGATGTGTTGATTGAGAAGTGCTGTATCCCATGTGTTTGTGTCCTCCTTTTGCATAGAGAACCACAAATTGCATTGACAAAACTTGAAGAAAGCTTGCAGTGAATAAATTCAAGCGATATCAATGTTTCATTGTTCTGGATCAGAAGTTTGCATAATCCTTCAACCTGTCATATTGTGAATCATTAACAACCAAGTTAGGAGTTGAAAGAAAGCACTTAAAATTGACATTAAACAAAACTCAATATATGCATTCGACTAAATTGGAAGCTACATTTGACACACAGCATAGGAGGTCAGCATAATATGAGGCACTCAAGTATATGAGGATGAAAAGTTTCGGTTTTGCATTGCAGGGCTATCTATTTTACGATTTTCACGAACACCTACAACTTAAGATAATCAGTAGTTAAGCTACTCAGATAACCATCCCAAGGCTCACCAAGAATCCGCTGTAATCAAAGTAGAGTACATGGTTGATTGACTACGAGTCTTGGTGACAATTTTGTTTGTGTGTATATATAAGTCTTGGTGATAATTACACTTTCTTGTAAATTCATATTCTCCTTGAGAACATACATTCTTAGAAAGTGAATGAGCCTTTAATTTAAAAGATAAAAAAAGTGAATTATCTTATTCCCAAGTTGTGTCAGATCTTATCTGCAATTCTGTAGTCAGTATATACTTTAAATTAACATGCAATTAAATACAATGACCCCATTTTCTTATTTTATTTGTTGCAAACGCACTTATCTTTCTTATCTCCCCTCTCTCTTTATCTCTCTTAGTTGGGAGGGGTTATGGATTTCCCCTTTTCTTTTCCATTTCTTTTGGGGAGAGGAGATGTGAAATACATTACCCATAAATAGCCCTCAAAACATGCAGAATATTTTTTTTATATGTAAAATGAATAAATAGAAAGAAAAGCGCACCAAGGGGGTGCAACCCAATTACAACTCGACAAAATCAACTATATCTAGCAGAATCTTCATCTTTTTATAAATGAAGTTATTCAGTTTCATGCTCCCCCTCCAAAATAAAAAAGCATACAAAATCTCTATAAACTATTGCATGCATAAAAAATGAAAAAAGCTTACATGTTCCTGGGATCTGATCCACCGTAGCACCAAACTTTGCAATTTACTGCTCCCCAATAATTGCTACAGAAAAAAAATCACATATCAATCCAATATGTTAGTGCATGTGTGTGGGCCCACATGCTTGCATATGCGCACACAATTGGCATACAACATAACTTGGTTTGCTAGGATTTTGTACGGTCAAAGTGCATAGATATTTAAAATAATCTACGGAAAAAAGAAAGAATACACTAATATTCACAACATATGCTCTAAATTGAGCCTGTAATTGAATGGATAGATATATGAAGATACTGTTATAATAGAAGCTTAAAACCTTATTATTTGAGAGACATGAGTAAAAGAAAACTTCTTCTTTTTATATAGGTTTATAAGACAAGTTTACCTCAAAAATAATTCCCATTAAGAAACACAGAAGTTATTAGCTTAATCAAATCAGTTCTCTTTGCCAGCCCAAATATTTATTCTTTTTTTAAAATGTGAGTCCCCACTTGAGCAGCGACGCTCAGCATATGTAGATGTATAAGCTAAAGAATACATTCCAACAATATGTTCAAAAGAATCAAAACAAAGATAATTCAACTGATTTAGATACTAAAAGAAAACTTTGAAAGTATTAAAACAATTTCCTTATATTAATGGGACTAAAAACTTACACAAGTTTCTGCAACACAGAGCACACTTTGAAGTCTTAGAGATCTGCAAACGAATATAACATATGCTAAGAACCTAGACTTTTGCATAATTTTAAAAATGAAATACCAGATTTAGTAAAAAAACAATCAACATTTTCCAGAACAATAGATATGACGTAGCGGAAGACTTGAGTTTAACCTTAGTGCACCAAAGAGGAAAGAAGAACAACGTCTTCAACCCTTTTCTTCTGGGTGCACCCTAGAATGGAGAAGAAAACAGCGTTTATTACCCAAAGATAACACTTCGCAGAGTTTTGAGAGAAATTCTCTTAATAATTCTATTGATCAAACTTCTGAAAAATAAAATAATGGGATCACCTATTTATAGTGATAGGAAAATCTTATTCCTTGTAAAAGAAGTAAATCTAGTCCTAATAGAAAAGTAAACATAATCCTTGTTGAGAAAGGAAACCTAATTCTAATAAAGAAAAATAGTTTTAGAGAAATTAAAGTTAATCCTAATAAGGAAAGGAAAACAAAATAAAATACTAATTATTATGTCTTACATCAGTCTTCCCTTCTTGAAAACAACTCGTCCTCGAGTTAGATTATGTCCCCTTTTGGCGGAAAATATTAAAAAATGTCCGCCACATTGAACGTCGAAGAAACTGCTAGGTCCTTCAGAAGATCAACAACATAGGCATTATCATTTATCTTCTTGAGAACTTAGCAAGGTCCAAACTTCTTGTTTCGTAGTTTTTCCGATGTTCCAGTCGGCAGTCGCCCCTTGCGTAGATACACCATCACAAGATCTCCCTCTCAGAAAACCTTTGATCTCCGACCCTTATCTGCCTTTTTCTTACACTTAGCATAAGTATCCTCGAGATGCTGACGAACCTCTTCATGAGTTGTCTTCACCCGCTCGGCCAAGTGCTCGGCTGCTATACTAGCCTCGGGTAATTTGGACAGATTTGCTAAGTCTACAACAAGCTTCGGAGTTCTTCCATACACGACCTGGAACGGTGTCTTTCCAGTAGACCTGTTCACCATATTATTATAGGCAAACTCGGCCTAAGCTAGAGCCAGGTCTCACTGCTTCGGCTTATCTCCTGCAATACAACGAAGCAAGTTGCGTAATGTGCGGTTCTTAACCTCAGTTTGTCCGTCCGTTTGTGGATGGCTAGTGTTGCTGAAATTTAAGGCTTTGTCAAACCTCCTCCATAAAGTTCTCCAAAAGTGGGATAAAAAATTGGTGCCTCAGTTAGAAGTAATCGACTTTGGCACCCCATGCAATCTTACCACTTCTCGGAAGAATAGGTTGGCTACCTGAATAGCATCAGAAGTTTTCCTGCAAGAAATAAAATGAGCCATCTTGGAAAACCTATCCACTACCACCATATTAGAGTCAGCTCCTCATTTGGTTCTTGGAAGTCCCAACACAAAATTCATGGACACATCATCCCATGGTGCCTCGGGTATCGGTAAAGGCATATAAAGGCCAGTGTTTTGCATTTGCCCCTTCGCTACTTGACATACTTGGCATCTCCTCACGACGTTTCCAACGTCCTTCTTCAGTTGCAGCCAATAATACCGATCCTCCACCAATGCAATGGTCTTGTCTCTCCCGAGATGTCCACCTAAACCTCCACCATGCAGCTCTCAGATGACTTGCCCCTGAAGAGAACTTCTCGGAATGCAAAACTGATTTCCCTGGAAGAGATATCCCTCCTGGATATGCATCTCGGGTATTGGTGTCCCGAATTTGCAACGATCCCAGTGCTCTCCAAAATCCTCATCTGTTTCACATAACTCCTTGAGGCACTCGAATCCTGTTACTGCAGCTTGTAAACTTATCAATAGTGTAGCTCGACGGCTCAATGCATCATCTACTCGGTTCAGCTTCCCTGATTTATGCTTAAGGGAGAAAATGAATCGCTGAATGTAAGATATCCACCAGGCATGCATTAGATTTAGATTATTCTGACTGTTGATAAACTTCAAAGCTTGATGGTCAGTGTAAAGGATGAATTATCGCTGAATAAGGTAGTGCTCTCAAAATAGCATAGAGTTCCTGCTCATATGTTGACCATTTCTGTCTCATCTCTCTGAGCTTCTCACTAAAAAATTCAATGGCTTTCCTTCTTGAGTCAATACGACTCCAATCCTTACAATTGACGCATCACTCTCAACCTCAAACAATTTATTGAAGTTGGGTAGAGCTAGTACCGGTGCTGTATATAGCTTCTCTTTGATTAGTTCGAAACTCTTCTCGGCTTCTTCACCCCAACAGAAACCACCTTTCTTCATGCACTCGATGATAGGGGCTACTATGCTGCTGAAATTTCGAACAAACTTCCGATAAAAGGTTGCTAACCCGTGAAAACTTCTGACCTCCCCGACGGTCCTCGGTGTGGGCCACTCTCGGATTGCTCTCACCTTGTTCTCATTAACCCAAATCCCATCTGAACTGACTATAAATCCGAGAAAGAGTAGTTGGTCTATCATAAAGTTGCACTTCTTCAAGTTGATAAAGAGCTTATGTTCATGAAAGGTCTCCATTACCTGCCTTACGTGACTCATATGGTCTCCCGAGTTGCGACTGTAGATAAGAATGTCATCGAAATAAACTACAACGAATTTACTGATGAAGGGTTTCAATACCCATTGCAAAACTCGCATGAATGTACTTGGTGCATTAGAAAGTTCGAATGGCATCACCATCCACTCGTAGACTCCTTCTTTAGTCTTGAATGCAGTCTTCCATTCATCTCCCAGTTAGATACGTATCTGATGATAACCACTCCTCAAATCGATTTTCGAAAAGATCTTAGCTTCTGTTAGCATATCAAACATATCACCTATCTGAGGAATAGGGAACCTGTACTTCACTGTGATCTTGTTGATAGCTCGGTTGTCCACACACATCCGCCAACTACCATATTTCTTTGGTACAAGAAAAGCTGGTACGGCACATGGACTCATACTCTCTCGCAAGTGTCCCTTTCACATTAATCCCTCTACACGTTCTTGTAAGATCTCATTCTCCTTAGGGCTCTTCCGATAGTGTGGAAGGTCGGGTAGACTAGCTCCAGACACTAGGTCAATACAATGTTGGATGTCTCTCATGAGCGGGAGTCCATCGGGCATCTCCTCAGGGATAATGTCCCGAAACTGTTCTAGGATCTCTTGCACTGGCTCAGGAATGGTTTATGACATAGGCATAGTGGCTACCTCAGCTACCAATGCAATGATCTCTCGGGCTTTCTTGACCTCCTCTAGGAACTCAACCCCCCACGCCGATCAACAAAATCTGCTTCCTCTCGGCTCGGGTAGGTACCCCAACCGAGTCTTCTTTCAATGGTCTAAATATTATCTTCTGACCCTCCCGGAAGACAAGACAGATAATGTCACGGCCTTTGTGTTGGGCGTTTACGTTGAATTGCCATGATCTCCCTAAAATTATGTGACAAGCATCCATCTCAACAATATCACAAAGAATGGAGTCTGAATAGTGTTTACCGATTGAGAATGTGAACCGAAACTGCTCGGTAATTGGTGTCTCAGTACCCTGCTTGATCCGTCCAATCTTGTAAGGTGCTGGGTGCTTCTTGGTCTTTAGGCCTAACTTCGTTACCATCGCTCGGGAAACTATATTCTCTCTAGTGCCCCCATCAATAATCATATCACATACTCGCTGGGTGACGGTGCATCTTGTGCGAAAGATATTATGCCTCTGTGATTGGTATTCATGTCTCGGGGATAGGAGTACTCGTTGGATAACCAAGGACCGAGAAAGGAGAGCTCCTTCATCGGTGTTGGCTGTTGTTTCCTGGTACTTGGATGTCTCTTCCCCGAGAGCATCTTCCTCTTCAAACACCTCATACTCTACCACCTCACCAGTCTCAATGTCAATGTAATTCACCATCTTTCTTCTCGGGCATTGACTGGATCTATGTTTCGGTTGGTTACACTTGAAACACTTATCTGGTCGGGGTCGTACATAAGGGTTGTTAGGAGGTATGGTCCCTGACTGTCTCGGTCCACAAGTACTACCACCGGCTGCCTTAGCTCCCGGGACTATGGACTGAGTGGTGGTCTCGAGAATGACCATTGGTTGCTTTCCCTGAGATTGTGCAGATCGCATCGAATCACTCGGGTTTCGCTCCCAGGTTGAAGCTATTGAAGCTCTTGGACACTCCAACTATTTCTCTACTCGGGTGGCTTGGCTAACAGCTTCAGTAAGAATGAAGACATGTTGCATAGACACCTCGTCTAGGATTGCCATACGCAACCCACCAATAAATCTAGCCACTTGTTGGGCTTCGGTCTCCATAAGATCATTCTTGGCCGACAATCTATAAAACTCATCAACATATACCTGGACTGTACGGATCCCTTGGTGACACTCTTGATACTGCTGGAACAATCGTTGCTCAAAGTCGGGTGGTAGAAACCGAGCTTTGAGAAGCCGCTTCATCTTCAGCCATGAAGTCACGATTTCCTTCCCCTGCCGGGATTGAGAAACTTGCAACTGTTCCCACCAAGCGGATGCTCATGCCTTGAACTTATACGCCACCAACTTGACCTTCCGTCCTTCAGGAATACTCATGTATTCGAAGAACCTCTCTACCTTCGTTACCCAATCTAAGAAATCTTCAATGTAAAGATGTCCATTGAACAACAAGTCTATTTTCATCCGTTATTCCCTGGAATCATCCCTACCATAATCCTGACGCCTAGGGTGCTCTTCATAAGCAGCCCCATAGCCACCACCGTAGGCGTTACCCACATAACCAACACCTTTGTGCCCATGACCTCCATACTCTGTGCCACCTCTGGCTCTGATACCAAAGACTCCATTAACGTAATCTTCATCATCACTGTTGTTGTCATGGACTGGATTGCCTCGAGGCCTAGGCTGAAAGCGGTTGGTTGGCATTACCTAGATTCCATCGTTATCTCGGGCGTCATAGTCCCGGTGATGTTGATTGAACCTAAGCTGTATCTGCTCCAAAGTCTCTTGCAACCGTAGAACGGACTGCTGGAGATTCTGGAACTCGACTCTCGAAGGAGCCTCATTGTCACGAACGTCGTCGTTATGCGGGTTGTCCCTGTTATGTTAGCCGGCCATGATCAGGATAAAACCTGCTCTGATACCAACTGACGTAGCGGAAGACTTAAGTTTAACCTTAGTGCACCAAGAAGAAAAGAAGAACAATGTATTCAACCGTTTTCTTCTGGGTGCACCCTAGAATGGAGAAGAAAACAACGTTTCTTACCAAAAGATAACACTTTGCAGAGTTTTGTGAGAAATTCTCTTAATAATTCTATTGATCAAAGTTCTGAAAAATACAATAATGGGATCACCTATTTATAGTGATAGGAAAATCCTATTCCTAGTAGAAAAGTAAACATAGAGTCCTAGTAGAAAAGTAAACATAGAGTCCTAGTAGAAAAGTAAACATAATCCTTGTTGAGAAAGGAAACCTAATCCTAATAAAGAAAAATAGTTTTAGAGAAATTAAAAATCCTAATAAGGAAAAGAAAACAAAATAAAATACTAATTATTATGTCCTACATCAAGATATGACACTAGGATGGTTTCTTACATATGCTTATATGCAAGAAAAAGCCTTGGCAAGTCAGAAGTAGTGTGAAATGCAAGTGGAACAATAACAGAATCAGAACAAGCACAGGACAAAGGAATAATTATGAATAGGACACATTTTCTTCTACTTTTTTGTTTGAGGGACAAAAAGATTAATACATATGTTACTTTACAACAAGGTCGCCCTGCAGACACTAAAGAGCATAGGCGATAGGCTTGCACTCTCATAACATACAAAAACGGTATTACATGTTACCTAGCATAACACCCAAAATGCTGGCAATGGTAAGATAATTTTGAATAGTCAGAAGTTGAATGATTCATAAGATCCTCACAACCAATATATCTCAGTATAGTGTCTGCACAGAGAAAAATGAGGAAACAAATTGTTCATATTTTTGCAAGGTTGTCAGCCAATTCAAAAAGATAGAAAATACAACCCAAATCACGCTAAAGGATAAAGTTCTTCATTTGCACTTATACTCTGATGCAGGTACTTCACAGTAGCGGTGGAAAAATATGCCAATAATGTAATAAAAAAATTGACTGTTTCGTTTATATGTTCCAATTAAGATGAGTTGAGACTGAGAAACTTTAAACACGGTCCTGCTTCTGCAGGTCAAGTGCACTACAAAATTGGGTGGCATATTTCCAGGCCAACAGATCCTTACCCCCTCAAGCTTTGTGCAACAGGACAGCTATGCAACACTAAGTGACATCGTGGTCAAAATTAAACAACAACAAAGCATTTTTACTCTTACATTGATAAAAGCAACAACAGATAATAATATCCAACCTCAGCTAGAAATATTCATCCATATTGCTGTTACATATCAGACAGACTTATCACGCATAATGAAGGTCATAAAAGATCAAGCATCATGATACCTGAAATATTTATCTCACCAATGCAGCCATTGGAAGATGGGAGCACTGCTAACTCAGCTGCTTCATCAAGGCAACTGTTTCTCACATGAACATTAAATTTCAGGAAAAAGGGCCAAACAATGAGTAGAAATCACAATTAAGAGATAATACACAATAATATGTTTATTTCAGTGGATGGACATACTTTTGCAAATGTGTTTCCCAATACATCTGCTGCCAGTCATCTTGTTGGACACTATCAACAAGCTCAGGCCAGCGTAACTTAAACAATGCTTTCCATGCTTTAGTGAAGTTCCCATTTCTGTGAAAACACTAGCATTACTTTAATAGCTTTGCTTCGCTAGTTTAACTTTCAACATAAGACTAAAAATGGGTAAGGTGGAAAAACTAAAAGGCATATGCAATTTACTTAACCTTCCACGTTTTCTCCCGCTTTTGAAGCAATCATTGGTAGACTCATAATCGTCCCAGTTCTTGAATGGCCTACTCCAAGAATAAAAGCAACAACAAGCCAAGAAATCTTAAGTCGTCAAACATTTTCTTTACTAATGTACCTAACACTAGAAGCATACCGCACATATTTTACCAAAAGAGAAAATATTCACATTTTACTCTCAAACTAAAGCATTTCAGAACTTAAGAACAACAACAGGTATTATAACAATAAAAGATTCAGCAATAAGAATAATGAATTTGATTAGAATAAAATAGGTAGTTAAAAAGTGAAATCCTTTCAACTAACATCTCAGATTGCAACTTTTGCAAGGCCAATGGGGGCAACTGAGTCACCAAGCCATTGAATAACTCCAATGGAAGCTCATATACATGTGGTATGACATCATCGCCTATAACCACCAGAGCAAGGAGAAATCAGTCATTTTGCATATAAAAACACTTATCTATCATTTAAATTTATAAGCACCAAATTACAGTTTTTGCATCAAAATATTACCGTTAACAAGTTGTCTTTTAAGTGCTTCAATGCCCAGAGATACCAACGATGGAACCTTTGCCATTATCAAGTCTATAGGCCAAGAGTGTAAGATCACACGAAATCTCATATAGTAATTATTAATTGAAGCTATGAGTTTAAATCTGATCCCAAAACAAGATAATCAAACCATTCAGAGGGTGCAAACATAAAAGAGAAGGTACAAAAGTAACTTTTTTTAACACCGAAAATTCAAAATTGAATAAGGATGAGTCTCTAATGATGCCATAATTGGGATGCTTGGATGTATAACTGGGTTTTTAGCTTCTTGAGAAGACCAAATTGAGCTCAAATTTGCCAACTATGGACTAATTTCAATTTTCTCGCTAAGGATTGATTTTGCCGCCAAATTTAAATAAAGAAAGCAAATCGAAAGGAAAACTGGGAAGTTTTGAAGGGCTTACCGGCGGTCTCGTCAACTACTCGTTGTTTTACTATTCCCTCACTCTGCTGTTTTGAAGAAAGTGTTGTGTCGTCGTCTCGGGAAGGGGAAAAAATAAAATTTTGTATTTGAACAGTGTTTACCTGAGAGACTGCGGCGTGACACGGCGCCGTTTAAACACGACATTGCAAACCTATTCTTCGTCCTTGGGATTTGCTTTGATTTGTACTCCGTATTTTGTACGCAATGACACGGCACCGTTTAAATCCAATATCGCAAACTTCTTTTAGGTCCTTAGCCTTTACTTTAATTTGTACGTTGTACGCAACTAATCCTCTAAATTAACTAAATGGTTTTTAGGTCATGATTCATGTAAAGATGGACAGCGAAATTGTGAATTATGTTTTGGGGAGAAAAAGTAGTTTTAATCACTTTTGTGGATGAAAATACGAAATGATAGAGATTTTGTGAAATAGTAATAATTTGTTGGTTCTAATTTTTATATCCGCGATAGATAAGTTACAAAGATTTTTCATATTAATTCTTTAAGTTGGACATGAATAGTCTATCTTTGATCTATTTAGAGAAATAAACCTGGCACGATGAGCATAAACACTAGTGATATCACTTCATTGATAAGCTAAACAAAAAAATAATTTTAAAAGATTAGTTATGATCGAATCATTGTTGTTATTTAAATACTGAAAATTTGAAACATCTAAACATTTGTACTAATTTACATTCGACCTCTTCATGTAGTGACACAATGTCTTGCTTTTGTTTTCAACACAAAACTTGCAACAAACTAACAACACATTCACCGTTCCCTTGCTAAACTGATGAGAATTCAAAAGAGAAATACCACCAAAACAACAAAACAGTTCAACAGATGAACCACTGCACAATTATCCTGTTTGCATGTTCTGTTGGATGAAATCCATCCCAAAATACATAGGCGTCAGAGGTTAGATAATACCTTGCAAATGCCCAGCCCATTGTAGGGTCCTTGTCCACAGGTTATTCATATGTGATTTTTTTTAGTGTTTAATGGAATATCTTTAAGTCATGGTGTGAAATGGTGATAATCGGTATCAAATTAAGACTGCACCAATTGAAATTATAAATGGAGATTGAAACGTTTTTTTTTGTTTTAATATTAATAGTTAATGGAGAATTCTACGATGGTACCTAGCTAAGTGGGTTGATGGACTTGTTGGAGATAAATTCTTGTCTAAACTAAGTTAAAAAATATATATAACATAAAATATTTTTTATTATTAAATAATATATATATATATATATATATATATATACACACAAAAAAGATAATAAATGTTATCGTGGGAATATATAATTGCCTAAGCAATAGTGGTTTAAACTTCGAACTAGTATGTTTGTTTGGGTAGCTGGTAATAATTGTATAATAGTGGACTGCAACTTCAAATTTATTAACCACCATAAACTGCAAAAAAATTAAGGACACAAATATTATGGTCATTGGAAGTAAATACTTAAAAAAATTTGAAAAAACATGAAGATGATATTATGTTCTCAAAAATATATATACAAAATGGATCTATCCAGCACATGAAAATTGAAAAGAATATCATTTCAAGAAGCAGAAAATCAACCCAGTATATACGGACTTGAGAGCCTCACATAGGTCCCATGCCACTCAAGCAAAAGCTGGAAAGTGGTAACAAAGCACATGGAAGATATCCACTTTAAATATTCCCCTACCTTACCAATAATAAGCTCATGGTTGTTTTCGCTCTTTACCGTTTGATAAAATCATTATCTTTGACTGAACATTGGTATAGAATTGATTTTTTCATCAATAAACGTTTGGTTTGATGATAAAAATTTATTTATTTTATTAAAAATGTTTGAATTTGAATTTTTTTCTAATCATTTGTTGATAAGAGTTCATCTATTTAAAAATATTTGAGTTATTTTTTTCTAACGATTTGTTAATGTTAAATATAAATTTTTACCACAGATACTTGACTTCAACTCCGATTTAAGTACGAAAAATACTATTTCAAATTCACTTTTTATATTGGGCTAAGTAATCCAAAATAAGAATATCATTTTATTTAAACATGTTTAAAAGACTTATGCGTATTCTTTGTTCAGTAACTTCTGTTGTAACTGCTGCCAGAAACATTTTACTGTTTCCACTTCTCTCTAACAGACAGACACGCAGCCAAGAATTTAGCTACAGGAAGATTCCATTCGACAGGCTGTTTTCGTAACACAATTTTTGCCTTCACGCAACAGTGAAAAAAGAAAAAGATAAGATAAAACACAGCATAGAGAAATCAAAAACAATAAAAAAACAAAAACTAAAATCAAAAGTAGAATATTACAAATATAGCTTCAAAATCAAAATCTAACGTAGAATTAGTTTGTATTCTCTGCATCATCACCAGTAGGGGTTAGGGTTTCAGTTTAAAATCTGCATTAGAGAAGAAACAACAAAACAATTCACAAATGCGCCCGAATTGTTGCCATGTTTCCTTTGCTTTTATTCTCAAGTTCCTTAATTTCCTCCAAGCGTTTGTTGGAGTCTCAATCATAATCTACTCAATATGGATGCTCGATCAATGGAACCGTCATGTCCCTATCCCTCCTCCTCCTTTGGCTCCATCTCCAGATTCTTCACCTCTTTCCCTTTTATTCAATTCACAAATTGAAACAGTTAGGGTTTCTGATCAGGTCAATCCGTTGAATCTCGCTGTTGATATGGTTTCTGGTTTCGATAAGGGCCTCGGGTTCGATTTGAATTCCTTTAAGCTTCCTGCTGCATGGTACTCTCATTTTTTTTCCCTTTAAAAGTTGCTGTGGTGATTTTAGATTTTTAATTAATTTTTTTTATTTTTTTATTTTGGGGGTTTTTTGTTTGCTTTTCGGTTGGTATTGGGGTTTCGAATTGGGTGTTTAATAAATGGGCTCTTTAAGTGCCTTGGATTTAATGTGATTATGATTTTTGTGATTGTTCTGATGTCTTGAATTAATTGGAGTGTGATTGCTTTTATGTTTGATAAGGTGTTTTAGGTGTTGCATCCAAAAAAGGAGAAAACAACTAGCTTTATTAGATTGGTTGAAGTCAAGTGAGGTTCTGAATTTGGAAGTAAATTTTTTAGCTTTCAATGAATAGAGATATAAACAGAGATTATTATTGCGATTATCTGTAGTTTTATTACTGCTCAATTTTATTTACAATTCAGCGTTACACACAACTGATCGCATGCACTTGTGTGTGTATTGAATGGTGAATGACGTTGTTACTTATAGAAATGTAGGACTAAAGGACATTGTGTATTGAATGGTGGTGTTTGCTTCCTATTTGAACTCGGAGTTACAATTTTGTTATTGAATGATTAGTGCCGTAATTACGGAGTTTCGTGATTATTGAAGCTGAAAGCATGGGATTGGAAGGATCCATATGAGTGTTAATTTGGTGATCTTTTTATGGTGGCAGGTTCATCTACTCTTTTATGGGAGTTGGCATTTTGTTGTGTTGCATTACTTTCGTTGGTTGCATAGCAGCTGAAGCTATCAATGGCTGTTGCCTGTGTTTTGTATCCTACTTATATGAGGCTCCATCTATCTATTTTTGGTTTATGTATGCTAAGAAATTAATGTACGGTAGCTCTTCTGATAAACTTCTAAATAGAGTATATTTAATTTAGTGAGTTTTGCTTGTGCTATTATGCAGTTATACTCCATCTGGTCACTAAGAAGTGATACTAAAAAAAAGAGGGTCTTTTTTATAAAAAAAAAATTATGCTTTTATGTGACCCAAAATTATGGAAGGCTCTCCACCAAGCTCAGAAAAATATGAATAAATGTGCTTCAAAGTTTTTTGTCTTTTTTTCTTTTCTTTTCTATTTCTACAGTTCATTCCCAATGAAAATGAGGATCTGTAGATTTATGAACCTCTTATAGGATATCTTCACAGCAATATTGGAGTATACGGACTTTTAATAATCTGTTGAGTTTGTAGTGGGAGCTCTTGATTTATTCTGTGTTTATGGTTATTTTCCTTAACTTTTTAAAATTATTAGTATACTTTATTCTCAACTGTACTTATTCTAGTAGAAGCAGCATTAGTGGCATTTGTTGCAATTGATCGTCGTTGGGAAAAGGTAAATTTTTTTACGAAGTTAGCTTATGATGAAGTGCATCGTCTTTCATTTTGTGCGCACCTAGCATTCTATTAATAAACTGTAACTCGTAAATTGACAGGATCTTCCATTTGACCCAACTGGTGAACTTGATAGCCTTCGGTCTTTCATTGAAGACAACATTGATATATGTAAATGGGTTGGAATCACTGTGGTCACAATTCAGGTACATAGGTGATCTGCATTTATCCTTCACCTCATAGTTTCTAGAAAATTACTTGAAAATTCATATTCTTTCTTTACTTTCTCACTAGCCCCCAAGTTCTATATTCGAGATTCTGCCAATTACTGCTCTGAAACAGGCAATTTATTCACCTTTATGCTATGCCTGTATTTTTTTGTATTGCAAATTCTTTAAATGAGTCATGTGTTGATTTGGTTGGTAGGAACTACTACATTGGATGGAAGGTAGAGGTTACATAAACGAAGCTTAATATTGCACTTTGGAGCTCCCTTCCTTGACAATTCTGTGATAATTAGCACTTTATTAGTTTCATTTGTGGTCATGAAGGCTTTGAACCTGAGTTCAATAGTTTCATGTATTCAGTGACATTAATTTCTCAGTCCCCCACCCCCACCCCCCCCCCCACCCCCCCCCCCCCCCCCCCAAAAAAAAATACCACCACAATTAACTTTGTTGTCCATTATGCATATGCTGGCTCCAAACTCTGTGGAGTTCCATGTGATGCCTTATTGACAACAAGCCTTGTGCTAAGCAAGTTATTCTTTGCTTAAAAAAACACAAGTTATGAGTGCTCTCTGTCTCTATCTCTCTAACCTTTGACGCCATTATGAATATGCTGGCACCAAACTTTGTAGACTTATGGACAACAATCCTTGAGCTTAGAACAAGTGGTGAAGGGAGGGGTTGAGATAGGTTTTATATTCAAATCTTACGAAAAGAAAAAGAGGGGAGGGAGGGAGGCATGTGAATACAATGACATTGTTGCAATATGTGTTTCACAACAAAGGAATTCATTATTCGACCTAACGATTTCCTTGTCATAGCATTTATAATAAGGGTAATACCCCATATTCGAGCTAAGAATATATGGAATTTGTATTGCTGATATGTTGTTGTTCATACCAGTGTTATGAGCTCGGAGGTGTTTTGCGGCAAAAACGCCCCGGGGCGTGAATCAAAGGGCGAATGTATCACGGGACGCGCATTTTTCGGGTTTGGGTGTTCGTCCAGACCCGAGGCGTATGCCTTTGACGCCCCGTGCGTCTGGGCGTACACCCAATGCAATTTTAGTATTCCATTTTCCAATCTCCTTCAAATCTCCATAAATCAATCCACCAAATCAAGAAAGCTATTAAAACATACAATAAAAATTAAGTCAAAGATACCAAATAGATGCATAGAAGAAATTATATCCAGGAAACATACAGGGAGGCACAGAATGAAAAAATGCAGGGGCTCGCGTTGGTCACAAATCTGGCTTCGACGACTTCGACGACGGCCTCCTCATCGGCGACCTTGTCGATGGCAACATCAATTTAGCTAACCCCTCACGTGGTGGCGCAGATTGTTGCAGACTTGGGTAGATTTGCCGAGGAGAAGAAGATGACGTTGAAGAAGGAGATGAGAGGAGAGATAAGGAGAAGGGAAAGATAAAAAAAAAAAATAGAAAAAGGACGACGTAAAAAGAGATAAGACAGGGGGTTTAGGAGATTGAGGAGTAGAGAAGTAGAGAGGTCTCATAGAAAAAGGATGACCTTCAATTTTCTTTTGTGAAACCTAGAACCAGAAGCACTCGTGTGGGGAGAAAGAGAAACGAAACTGGGAAAGGTCTAAGAAATATCTTAGGGTTCTTATAAAGGTTGATGCGACGCCGTTAATTGGGTTGCCTGTGGACATAATGAGCCAAGCCCATCTTCTTTCTTGTTGGTAAGGTCTGCTCATAGGACCACTAGTAAAGCCAATATCTGAGTCCATCAGTGACATGAGAAGTTAAAACAACCGCTCGGTCTTGGGCTTTAACAAGGGTTGGGTCCATCAACAAGTATTGAGGCCGAATTGTGGGCCTTTAAGAAAATGTATATAAGTTGCTGTCCAAAAGAACATCACTGACCTGAAATATTGAAGGTGAGAATCGGCTTGCGATCGGAGAGGAAAGATTAAACATATTTGGCGTGTCTGGTATGAGAAAAAAAAAAAGTGTATGGAATAAACATTTCTCTTGTTCAATGGAAGAGAAAATTAAGAGGAAAGATTAGTTAAAATTAATATAATTTAATTAATATTATTTTATTCATAACACCCCAACGTTTTAAAAGGCTTACGTCTCGTCTCATTGAGGCAAAACGTTTCTCCCAACGCCCTCGCCTCTGAAAACACTGATTCATACTCTTTACCCCATTTATGCAACCACTCCTACAATTTAGCTTATGTAGTACATTTTCTTTTTCATGTTCTTTCTGGTCTTTGTAATTTTGACTTTATTGTATGATTTCTAACATTGGTAAGTTAGTGGAGCATTGACTAGAATGTAGTAAAAGCATATAGAATTACCATGACAAAAACAAATCAAAAGGTAAAATTTCAGGCATGGATTTTAGGGGCTAATTTCTAAATCTTTGAGATCTAGATGTGCTTAACCTTCTTTAGTTGCACAGTAGAAATATAAGCTATTAAGAAAATAAAAGAGAGTATTTTTTTATTATTAAAACCTACACACACCCCTCAAATCCATGCCCACTTTGTCCGCAGGGAATTCAAATCAGGCAGGACAAAATAATGCGCAAGTATTAAGGAGGGGATAATATTCTCTGGGTGATTGTGAAATGCATAATTTCTTCTTACCATTTTTTTGTAAGTATAGTTGCTTCTTACCATTGATATTGTTTTGCCTGAGACCATGGAAAAAGTTGGTCATTTTTGTTTAGATTAAGCGAAAGTTTATGAGTTGTAAGAATACAGGCAAGTAACAAGAGGTAGTGGAAGAATGAATTCAGAGCCTTCAGGAAAGACCTGCTGTTATAGCAGGGGTTGTTATCTGTGGGAGTCTATTAATCTTTGGCTTGCTAGTAATCTCTTCTGATTCTAAGCGTAAGCCATCAAATGACTATATTGGGCTCTCTGTTTATTACGTTATCATGGAAACCTGAATAGGAGGGGAGTTAGAGACCAAGCAATTAGACCTTTATGTTTGTCTCTCTCTTATTCTAACTCTAGTGGATCCATATACTTCTGTGACTCAATTCCTGAATGATATACGACACACCATGGCATAGTCACCCAAAATAGAACTGGAGCGGCAGTAGGTCTTAAGTATAATATCCACTAGATTTCAGTTTGAGTTTCCAACTTGATGGTGGCCACTGTTCAATGACATTTGGGAGACCATGGATGTTTTAGTACCAAGCTTCTTACAACGTTAAACAAAGGTTGTCCAAAGTCTCATTAATGGTTGAAATGATGTAGCTGAAGGATTCCTGTCTGATGGGAACCTCCAAAGGAATCAGCTTCTTGGGCGATCCAACCCTCAATAATTACCTTTTGGCTAACATGATTATTAAAGAAGACAAAGCATTGCTTAGACCTGGGATGAAAGAGACCCTTCCACCTTCCCTGATTGGAGGATTGAACAGAGAGTGATGACCCAGGGAACATCATCAGAGAACAAAATAGAGAATCCTATGATTTTAGTAGGAGAAAATAGTTATGGATGATGCTTCAGTGTCCGACGACATGCTACTAGTTCTTTTCACTGCACATAAAGTCAGGGATTAGCCTTCTTCTCTTCCATGGGAATTTATGAGTTCTAGCATTCTGCAGAGCGACATGTTATTTTTTACTGGACCAAACATTACCGTGGAACTTGATAGATTTGCTACATGTTAGCTATATTATGTCGATTAAAGTAACTTGAGTTTATGCTGCTCCAGTGAAGTTTCTGTTTACTTGGATATTTTCCTTTTAAATTTTGGAATCATATTTTGTCCCCAGTATAAAAGGACAACCAATTGGAACCATACTTCATTCTATTGAATATCCGCCCTTTTAATTGATTGGTCAATTAAATCTGCCAATCGTTTTCTATAATAAATAATTTATTTTGTTATATTTTCAGGGGTTATCTCTACTTCTAGCAATAATTCTAAGAGCCATGGTTTCTACTCGAAGAACTGATCCTGATGATGAGGATGATTATGAGAATGCTAGGGGTAGAGCTTGGGAGCCACTTCTGAATTCACAAGCAAGCCAAATATCTGGCTCAAGCAAGGGTGATGGAAGAGGGACTCACTCTGACATTTGGAGCTCACGGATGAGAGAGAAGGTACCTAATATTTTGGCAGACTAATCATATGCTCTAGAGATTTAAGGAAAAATTGGAAAAAAAGAAAAACAATAGAAAATGAAGAGAGAAGGTTGCTACATTGGTTAGTTTAAATTTGTTCTCCTTTTCTTGATTAGATTAGATCTTGATCATTGAGTCATCCAGCAAAGCTGGTTCCTTAAAGTAGGATTCTTTATATAGCTGATCTGGTGAATTAACATGATGAGGTTGGTGCCCTGCAGTCTATCACAATATAATCTTTTACTTATATGAAGAAAAGAATAGTTAATGCTTCAAGTCAAGACGATTATCTGAAATCTTAGTCAATTTTTAAAGATCCAATATCGATGCATTACAATCTAAAATATCAGTCAGCAATAAACAAGCCCATTTTGTATGCAGGTCCAGAGTTGTAAATATCTGATTACATGTCATATATGCTTCTATCTTCCTGTACATAGCATATGAATATACTGGTATGCATGATTTTGATTTGCACCACATGTGGGCTCTCCTGCTTTCTGTCTTAAGATTGAACCCCACTTCTCCTTTCTGTTAAAAGCCTGAGCATCACATTTGTCAAAAACATGAACCCATACTTTTTGTCAAAAGCATCATTCACCAACACCCCCCCCCCCCCCCAAAAAAAAAAAAAAGAAACAAGTGAGTAGAACTCAAGCTTCTATCTTCCTGTACATAGCAGATGAACATACTGATGTGCATGATTTGCACTTGTGGCCTCTCCCGCTTTCTACCTAAACATTGAACCCTGCTAATGCTTTCAGTTGAAAGCATGAGCATCACATTTGTCATAAACAGGAGCCCTATTGCTTTTTGTTGAATGTGTCACTTCAAACACCCCCACCCCCCAACTAAGAGTCTGGGTAGAACTCATGCTTTTGTGCATCTATTATACATTGAATTTATCTTACAAAGGATCGCATCTATGTGCATTTGTCACGCGAGGGAAGCTACCTGCAATTCTGCAAATTGACATGTAACAGATCAAAGAAATCAACTTGCCACTGTATCTAAGATTGTGCACTTACCGGTGCTGATGGTTATAGTGACCAATTGCTATAAATATTTGGAGGTTGGCTTTTTCAAGTATTGGAACCAGGGTAGCTCTATAAATATTGCTCTAACCTGATTTTGTAATAATGCAAGCACACGCTGGGTGATGATTTAGGGAGTATGAAATTAATACATGTGAAAAGAGCAAACGTTAAATATTGTTACTGTTTATGCTTAATTATTCTGATATTATTCCGTTGTTGCTCGTACATTTTCTTATTTGTTGGCACGCACGAGTTTTGGTTATCCTTTATTATAATCGTATCTTCTTGAACTTTGTGTTGCAGTATGGATTGAACAGTGGTGAGAAATATAACGTGTAAATAAAGGCGCATTTATGAACACGAAATCCAAGTGGTGAAGATCGGAGATGGTTTATCATGTCATGTTTGGCACCGAAGTGTATATTGCTGCTGTTTTTATTTTTTTTGTTCTGAATATGTGGAGTAAGTTCTACTGTACATAGGTCTACTGATGGAGGGACAGTCCTAACTGGATGTGGTGTCATCGAATTTCTTTGTAAGCGTGTAAAACTTGTTGTTCTCTCTCACTGTTTCTCAAAACTGATTTACTTGGTAATTGGTATGCATACTATCTCGAGGGTTTATGATTGTTCATTTATCGTTTCTTAGTTATCCAGCTTACTGGAAGAGCAAATGCTACTCCTCACCAGTTCTTTTATAACCAACATTACCTTCTCTTTACTCACCCATGGATTTTTCTTTATAATATGTATTTATATCATGGTATTTTTTTAAAGGTGATTGGATTTTCTGTTTTATAATTTTTTATACTATTTATATTTTTACATAGCTTTTATTGTTATCATTGGTGACTAATATTTATACGTTATTTTAATGGTTTTTGATGTTCTTATTATATTTTGTGTAATTGGTAAAAGGGATGGAAAGTAAAAGAAATTTTAGGTATAAATTAATTTAGTTTTTCTTAATATATTATCTTTAGAAATGGATAAATTTATGTAAATTTAATCAATTTTGAAATGGTTTTTTTTAGTATTAATGTATCATGTGATTTTTCGGTTGATATAATGCCATAAAAAATTGAAATTTATGTAGAAAATAAAAAATTATATTAATGAATCTTTTTAAAAATTGACACTTTTAATAACCATGTGTCAATCGGTTAAAAATTTAATTTTTTAAAAAATTAAAGCGATTGATTATATATTAGAGATGCTATAATAATATATTATTAAAAAGTAATTATAGTTATTTATTTATTTAATTATGTGTATTAAAAAAATTGATTTTAATTTATTATATATTATATTATATTTAATTTAATTTATATTATATTATATTATATTGATGATTGATAAGAAATAAATTATAAAAATTAATATCTTTTACAAGTACAATTAATATATATATGTGTGGTGTGTAACTATTATTTGTAGACCAAGGGATATCTTACCTACCCATTTAATTATTGGATTCTAGTTGGAAACATTTATTTTCACATGAGGTTTACTTGGGACACAGCACATAGGATGCAGAAACAAGCAAGTGTAGTATTATTTTTTTACTTTGCCCACTTGGACATAGTTTTGGAACATCCTATGTGCTGTGTCCCAAGTAAATTTATTTATTTTATTAAAATCACTTGGACCATCATCTGTGTCTCAGCGTTCATGCTTCTTCATACAGTAGGTAGTGTTTTGTCCTTTTCATGTACGGGATCCCATGAGGATGGATTTTTTATTTATTTACAATTACAGCCAACTGATTTTAAAAGGCATAAATGACAGATAAGAATGACTCAAGGTCATGGGCTGTCATTTATTTAACCATTTAACCAGAACCATAGCAGCCCTTTACATGGTAGTAGGTATTTAAACAATCTTGGAATATTTTGTTTTTTTAAGATTTTTTTAGTTGGTTCGGGTCTAAATCAATATCAATTAAAAATTTTATCAATAATATTAAAATTTTTATTTATAATATCAATTTTTAAGTTCCACATTTATATTGACGTTATCAATAAAGTTCCTTACAATTATCAGTAAAATTGTTAATTGGTTTAGACCTGAGCTAGCCAAATTTTTTTTGTTGTTTTTCACTTGTTTTGTATGTTTTTATTTATTTTTTTTAAAAAATGAATTCAAATAACCTGAAAATTTGTGTTACAAAATATTTTGAGATAAATAGAATTATTAAACTTATCATAATCATTTGGAGATATTTTAATATTAAAAGTACTTTGATCATCATAAAAAATAATATCCAATTAAAATTATGTTTCTTCAGATAAATTTATTTTGAGTTGTTTGATGTTTTATGGTGAATATGAATTTTAATATAGTTTTATATATTAATATAATTTCAACAAACTCGAAAATAGTACAATATAATTTACTTTAAAAAAATTACAATGAACAATTTATTATCCCACAGGTGTTATTTATTTACCAACTTTTAGTTATTTATTTATTTTTCCATGCAAAAACATCATAAGATTTCATTCTTTGCTCAATAAGTGTCTTCGAAACTGATACATCCAGACATTAATATTTTGGACCCTCAGTTCGCTATAGAATGGTCACTTCCATGTCTGGGAAATTGAAAGTGATTTATGAAAGATAACTCATAAAATTATCAAATTAAAAAAATATATATATATAGATTTATTTTTTCCATTTTCTTCATGTTGTTTTTAGGATCTAAAAATAGAAATGAAGATTTTTTTTTAAAAAAAAAATGTGCTCCAAATTTCATAATTTCATGGAGATGCCAAGACATCCTTGGATACACAACAGTCAAAATCACTTGTAGTGGCTGATATTGGATGTCAGTGACATCGCAGCTAACTTGCATATTTGGACCACTCATTAGAACAAGTCTAGTTTGCCTCTCAATCCCCTCACCACAAAATATGCCAAAAAAATAACTAATTACTTCGAACACCAGGCCACACAAAGACAAGGGCTTGGATAATAGTTTTTTATTTTCAGTTTTCGAAAACAGTTTTCGAAAATGAAAATTGAAAACAGATTTTTGATATTTTTTTGAAGAAAACATGTTTGGATAATTATAACTCGAAAACTGTTTCCAAAACATAAAACAATGAAATGTTGTTTGGATAATTTTATTTTGAAAATTGTTTTGACACATCTTGTAATTATTTTTAGTTTTGACTTTAAATTTAAAATCTATTTTAATTTTATTTCTTCTATTTATTAAATACTTACAAATAATTAATATTATTTTATTTTCAAAATTTTAATATTTTTTATATACCATGAAGAAGAATGAAACAGAGAAGTGAACACTGATTTTAACGCTATTTTTTGAAAATTATGTCAGAAAACACTAATTTGGAGTTTTCAGAAAACAGTTTTAGAAAATTACTTTTGAAAACTGTTTGTCAAATATAGAAAAGAGTTTTCGAAAATTGTTTTCAATTTTCAAAAACTTTATCCAAACGTACTCAAATTTTATGAGTTCAACTTTTTGAGAGGTATCAGATCAGTCATTCTATAAATGCTACGTTAGCATTATTAGTGACATGACATTGGTCAACGAAAATATCAATCTCTCAATTACTTAAAAAAAAAAAAAAGATTCCAATACAAATTTATTAGATAGAAACAAAATATAAGATATGCATAGTTGTAAATTGATTTCAGCATTAAACTAAAATGAAACATCTTTATACTTCGTTTCGTCTTTTGATTCAACCTATTTTGATCAAAATATTACAATTCAATTTTTTTTATATTTTTAAAAATTTTGAATTAATTTAAAAAATTTTACTCTCTCCCTTCGACTAAGTGATGTTTATAATTACATATTTTATAAAATATATAATAATTTGATATGTACGTATATGAAAACTAAAACCAAAATATTTCATTTAAATAACTAAATCAAAACGCCATCTATGGCGTAATTTACAACCTTGAACATAAGTTTTCACAAATGAAATTGGAGGAAGTTATGACAGCAAAAACAATGCCAAGCTACAGACATATACTAACATGTATATTCTCATCAGAACATAAAAGATTTACGCAAATTATAAAACAGATTTACTAATTTGTATCATTAAACAAATAAAGTGGAAAGAACCATCGTTGTTGAAATCAAATACAGGGATGCACAAAATAATAGAGTTACAATAAATAGCAGGTGGGGGCGAAAAAGAAAACAGCCTCATGACACCCTACCTGTCAAACCAACCAGAGTCTCCTCCACAAGCTCTTCCAGCAACTTCCCCTCTATTTCCTTCCCCAACTTATCTATTTCCAATCTCATATTCTCAGCCCACCCTTTACCTACCACCTCGTTCCTCGCCACATTCTCTACCACCAGGCTGTCTGTGTCCCCACCATCACCCCAAACACACTTCACCTCACTGGAAAACCATTCCTTCATTTGGGCCCACACGTGGTCCACCAGCATGGGTGATGCAACACCTATGGACCTGTTATGGGCCTCACTGCATGACAAGGCCCTTGTGCTCCTGTCTGATCCATAATCTGTGATTTCCACTAGTACTGCATTGACACAGTCGAAGACAAGCTTCCGGCTTGATCTCCGTTGTCTTCGTTTTGCCTCCTGCAGAGGTGGCTCCTTGTCATTCAGGTTGGAATATCTGTCTCTCAGTGATGGATCCAATGGGCTGTCAGGAGAGTGCCATCTGGCTAGAAATGAGTCAGATTGCACCTCGCCATCCAGACCAGCTGCTGATAATAGTGTTTGGACAAAGAAAAGCCAATCCTGTTCTTCCTCCTCACCAAGGGAAACTGAAGACTGTTTCACTGAATATGGAGTAGCTGTTTCCGTACATGAATAATCCCATGACAGGGTCCGGGCAATCGATTCTATTGGTGGCGATTTGTCAATCAAGTTAGACTTCAGAGGCATGCCCATTCCTGTTGGAAAAAAGAGGATTTTAAGTATAAGATATAGTAGAAGAATAAGCTAAATATATGAAAAATTACTAAGCTAAACACAAGAAAACTTACCACGGAGGTCTGGGTTGATATTGCCAGAAGATTCTGGAACTTTGTCGTCATCCTCGTCAAATGGTGGCTCCAAAACTGAGATTGGACTTGGCTGGTCCTGATTCTCATTTACATTAGGCGTCACCGGCTTTGCTACAGACAACCCAGGCTGCGAAACACAAGAACTCTTTATGAACAATCAAAATATTGGCCTTTAAAGGGTAAAAAATAAGCTGGAGAACAGTTTAATTAATGGAAGCCATCACTAAAATACCAAACGAAAAAACATTTCTATTTCATCATATACTATCACCTGATATAATGGAACACCGAAGTTGCTGTTTTACGCAATGCAGCATAACCTCAAAGGCTTACTCAGAGCATGCTTAAAGCTTAAACTTACTTATCGACAACCATTGACAAAAGCAACTTCTATGTATACTTGCACTGACAACAATATTTTAGATTTTTCAGCAAATTATTTCCCAAGCACAGAGGATATATATATTTCTGGCAACAACCATGTCAAATAAGACATCATTTTGACAATTTAAATTGCTTGGAGTTGCTGCATCCCACACCAATCCTAAGTCAGTGTTCACATAATTAATAAAAATACTGTTGAAGGTAAATGGTGGAAACTTTTTTTTTGATAATAGGTAAATGGTGGAAACATAGAAGTGGAATTTGCATGGACAGGTGGCAATATATAAGGGTAATACGTAGAATTAGCAATGTCTAAGGATTGGAACAGCAGAAAGGAAAATAACCACATTTATATTGGCTTCCAATGAAGGTCTTGCCTAGCAAAGTATAAAATCTGAACAATAAGAAGAAAACAAGCAACCTGACATCAACTGCCAAAGCAAGCCTAGCTGAGCAGCAGGATGATGGAATCTAGGTAGCTGGTCTCTTCAGTTCAGATATTCATAACACTAACTCATCTCCAAAGTACAAACACCCCTACACCCCCCCACCCCACCCCCCCGCGGTTCTCTTCAGTTCAGATATTCATAACACTCCACAAACACCACACCCCTAACCCCCTCCAAATAATAAAAAAAAAAAACTTACTTTTGCCTCCCTTTGCCAACAACAAAAGGCAAGAAACTTAAGAATATTGGAAATAGTAAATAAGAACGTGCATGGACAACAAACTGGAAAAGATTGAACTACCTCCTGAGAAATTATGCCTTGTTTTTGTCCTGTGCCAGCTAAATCCGAAGAGGAAGTTTTGCTTGATGATCCCCGCAGACCAGAAGACGAGCACTCTTCAACGCCACCATCATTAGTACATTGGAATGCATGATCACTAGTTTTCGCATGAAGAATTACATGAGAACCTGGTGTTTCAGCGTTTGCGGATTGAGATTCATCTTTAGATTGAGATGCACTGGATTTCTCTTTACTTGATTTCTTACTCCTATAGAAAAATAAACTCGAAACTTTCCCTTTCAAAGACGATTTCATGCCTTTTGCCTTCGTCAGCTCCGTCGGAACTTGCACTTGGCCAGCTTCAGGATCAGAAATTTCAACATTGAGTCTGGCTCCATATACGGTTGAAGATACAGGGACTGATTTTGACCTCAGAAAATTTTTAGGAGAATCACTTGAGCATTCTTCTTTATTCAAATTACTAGCTACATAAGAAGTTGATCCCCTTGGTTCTTGTTCCTTATACTCTTCTTCAGATCTCACTGGCTTCTTCATATCCGAAAGGGCAAGCATCTCGCCCAGCGTACTAGAGCTTCTCCAGACATGTTTTTGTTCCTGAAAACTCCCATTTGATGCAATTAAGGCCCATCTTTCAGAAAGCCGCTTCTTTGCTTCTCTGCAAACTGATGACTCCGGAGAGCATGATGCACGGCTGAAAGAAGAGGAAGAATATGGGCTACCAAACCTATTGACATAATCCCATGAATGCCTAGATGTTGGTGACATGATTTCTGAATCACTGAGATTTCCCACTGCGTATTCATTTACTGACTTGTTAAACGAACTATCATCACCAATATAGCCATTGGAAAAGACAGAAGAAAGAAGAGTTTCATCCCTTCGGTGTCCCATCAAATTTTCGCGCATTTGTTGTGTGATTTGCTTCGCCACCTCTCTCGATTCTCTTGGCTCATCATCTTCTGGTTCCTCGTAATGGTCTTCACCATGAAAAACCCTAGGAGACGAGGGAGATGTAGGAACTGCCGCTTTTATATCATGAGTCTTTCCAGGGCTAGGTTTCAAAACAACTATTCGAGTCGGTTGTGCAGGATATTCTTCAACTCTCTGATTGGCAAGAGGAGGAGAATATCCAAGATTATTACGCTCCCAACCAGTTGGGTGAACCACTTGGGCTGCTTTCTTTGTCTGTTTATCTTTTTTCTTCCCTTTTACTGCCAATTTTTCATTATCAACCATCTTAGAAGGTCTCAGAACAGTGATGCGTTTTGTCTCTGGGGTTGGAGGAATGGACTGCAAATCATAAAGATGCTGAGAGAACAACGAATTGGGTTCCTGCAGACACTTAAGGAATAAATCTTTATTGGAACTTAAAACTTCCAATGTATCTTGGAATTCCTTAGACTGGCGAAGTTTTTCATTTGTAGACATGCGCTTTGCATCCATGAACTTTTGACGGACAAGAGCCATCTTTCTCTCATTTATATTTTCATCAAACCTTCCTTTTTGTGGTGAACTATCTCTTGCATAATTTGTCTTCTGAGATTGCTGCCAGATTTCATAAACATCTTTGTATTCATTCTGCTCTTGACATTGATGACCATCAGGCAGCATTTGCTTGTCCATAAAGCCATGATCTTGCTCCCAGCATTCCACTGAAATCCCTGAATGACTTAATGAACGCCGTGAATAACCTTTTGGGTAGCTTCTTTGAGCAGTTAAATTAGGCTGATGCCTTGGGAGGGTATCAAGCCCCATTAACTTAGCAACCACATTGGGAGAGCTGTGATTAGACTGCACTTCTTTTGACATTTCTTGCGCTATGAGTTTCTTCATTGGTGTTCCATTTATTTTCTGGTTTGAAGTAGTTCTTCTCAACTCAGACACAATCTGCACACTCCACACAAATGCAACACAGATCAGGCATAACATATTATATTTTAATTCAAGTGGAAGCGATACAGACATATTCTGCATAGAATACATTTCCCCACGTGTGTAATCATAATAAATAAGCCAAAATTTACCACTTTATCCTCTATTGGATCTCCAAAAGGGGGGCTCAACATCCTAACCACATCAGATCGACTCCTTGAGAGTGAAGAACCTGCCAATCAGCCACCTCCATGTCAACAACGGCTGGATCAATATATAATTAATAATTGAGAACTAAAGATACCATTGGTACCCACCATGATTCATAACCATTGTATTTAAGTGTTGGAAGATATTTTGAATGAAAAAATTTGTGATAATCTAAAACCTCAATTGAGCTAGGAATAATATTTAGATAACCCTTATAGATTTATTCCTGGTGGAGTTATCACAGAGGGGGAGAGGGGGGGGGGGGGGTGGCTCTTCACCCTAGAATAAACACTCACTAGAAGGTAATTGAGTAGTGAAATTAGTACAAAATATCTTGTCTTTAGTTTTAGGGAAACCATAAAGTTCAAGCATACGGAACTGAATTTATATCTAAGGAAAGAAGTATCAACCATGGGGATCAAGCGAAACAATGGATCTGATTAATATGCAAGTGGCACAATATTTTACCCGTATCCTGCCATATATCGATTTAGAGAAATGCAGGAGCAGCAGGATCATTCAGCAAATGTCCAAAATAGAGGGGGAAAACAGCTGATTTTTTTATTCTGATGAGCAAGGGAACTAAATAAAATTGAGAAGAAAATATTACCATCATGATGTGGTTTTTCCGTGAGCAGCCTGTTTCCAGCGACGCCTGTGCTCAAATCAAACAGGTTAACCATCCTACCCAAGCATCCTGGAAATGGTTTCTCTATATTTTGAGGTTTTCTGCTATGAAGCCCGTTCATTTCAACACCTGAAATGTCACATTTCACAAATTTCAAATATTAATTTAGCTCTATGGTTAATTTTTTTCAAAGAAAAAAAAGGAATTAATTTGAAAGGAGAAAAAGAAAAAGAAAACCGCCAGCTTAAGAAATGATATGAACTCTGGAAAAAATGTCCATCAACAGTAATGCAACAAAGAATGAAGTAATTACAACAAGAAACAAAAGAGGAAATCAAACGAGACAGCTTACAACAAGACAAGAAAAGCTAAATCAAAGCCACAAGATGATAAACAATAGTCCTATCAATGTTTCAAAAATATATACAAATAGTTAAAACGGAAAAAGCACAGAATAGGCAGAAACTAAAATTTTGTATTTTTAAAATAACCCACAATTTCTCATCAATGAAGTTCAAGCTCCAAATTAAAACCCAGGTGTTCAAATCAAACCACTTCAATGAAAAAAATGTAAGGAGAGGAAACACGATTGTTCACAGAAATTCGAGAGTATAAAATAAATAGACAAGTCTTATCCAATGCAGAGTGAAAAATCGGCACAGTTCATTCTCATATGAAATATCACAATCACGCGTCACCATTAAGTCCTGAACAAACTCCAGGTATCCCTCCCTATTTAAAATAAGGCCCATTCATTTATCAAAATGCTTATCATAAAACATATTCAAAATCACCATTACTTGCTTCAAGACCCCTGATTTAGAATAATCAAAGGAGGTGGGAGGCAAAACTCATAATCATAACGAAATGCGTCAAATTATGGTAAACCGAGTAAATCAACACTCAAATCACTAAATTATAGCATCCAAAAAGCTAATTTTAGGTTCAAAAATCAGTCAGTGGGAAGAAAAAAAAAAGACAGTAAATGGAAATCGAAAAACAGATTCCAAAAAGCTGAAATTACAGCAGACACAAAAGCGAATCTAGAGATAGAAAGAGAATTAGATTCGATTTGCAGTGTGAAAAAAAAAAAAGAACTAAAAAGAAAAGGAGCTTCAAAAAGAGATAGAGATCGGAGAAGGGACCAAAAAAGGCAAACTGAAAAAAGCAGTGCGTACTCCCAAAAATGTGCATAAACTGACATAAACTGTAACGTTTTATTTTTAAACGGAGAGAGCAGAGAGCATTTTAGAGAGAGAAAAAGCGATGAGCTATATGTCTCGTAGAGAAGGGACACCTGTTTATCTGAATCTGGCATATTCCGGTGAGAATGTCGCCGGAGAATCGAAGGAATCTGCAGCTTTACGTCCGTTAAGAGAGAAATGTAGAGAGGAAGAGAGAAGGGAGAGGCTTCGCTTGTAATGTGCTTTCTCTCTCCACCAACTCAGTGTCGGACTTGAATAGAATTGGTTTAATTGTGATTAATTTATCTGTTTCGATTACGGATGGAGAGAGAGAGGATGGGAGGAACGAGGGAGATAAAATTGTTGGGTTTTATCAGAGATGGAAGAAAACTGTAAATAGTCGTATAGTACTGGAAAGCTACTAATTTTGTAGATTTGCAAATCAGTCCCTTTACTTTGTTATATTTGAGCCACTTCAAGTTCCAACAACAGTTTTTTTTTCACGTAAAGTTATTAATTTTTTTTTTGTCAAAATGTTGGATTGTCGCTTGATTTTTTAGCAGTGATATTATGGAATTTGATTCGTGAGAGTAATTATAAAATCAAAAAAAAAATATTAATAATCACAGATAAATTGAATAACAATTTTGATATTTAAAATTTTTGATATAATTATTATTTAATTTTTTTGTGATTACTAGTAAACTTTCTCGATTTCATGATAACTCTCACAGAACCGGGTCAATAGAATTGAGATTCTTGCTTTTTTATACTCTTCTTTAAGAAAAATGTTTTCCGAATATGTTCTTTTAAGGACATTTTTTATTTTCACCAATATTAAAAAATATTGCTTATAAAAATATAAATTATTTTTCTTTTAATGACAGATTTTTTTTATCTACTTTAACTTTAATTTTAAATTTAAGATTATTTTTAAAATTTATTAAAAATTTAATCAAATCAAACCAAACCATCAATTAATTTATGTTTTAATTTTTAGTTAATAAGATTTAATTAAATTTTTATAAATTTTAAAAAATAAGAATCAACTTAAAATATCTCTAACCTGTACTTAAAATTGTCAAAATTGGTTCAAATTTAGCCGCATTTTGAATGGATTTACTATTATGGAAAGAAATTAAAGTCTTGTTGGAATTTAAAATTCAAAATTTTCCCCATGAGAAGCAAATTATTAGTCAAGATTGCAAAGTATGCTTTATAAGGAAATAATAAGCAATTTCTTGCTCAGTTTTAATGGGGCTTATCATTAGTATTTGGTAGCGCAAAGGTTAAAAATCACTAGTTTCTGGGGAAAACAGCAAGGGGCACCAATTGAGTATGCGCACCAAATAGAAAAAGGCATTGTCTTACTTTAATCATAATTGAACCTTAACCATAAAGTTCTTAGCTTTTTAAGTCTAAACTTTAAATTAAATGAGGAAAAGTTAGAGATTCATTTTTCACATTTAAGTTTTTTTATTACTATTTTTTTCAATTAAGAAAAATATTAGTATATATTTACTTTCAATTGTTATAATTTTCATCACACATTAATTTTAAAATGTATCGCGGATGACATGATGCATGCAATTTGGTATTAAATTGTAATAATTAAAAAAAAAATTTACAAATTGATAATTGAGAAAAAGTGCAAATTTGCAAGGTAATCATTTGCACACAAAAAATATACCATAAAACCCATCTTTAGTTTCTTTTTTGGCATTATAGCCCAATCACACATTCATAACTAGCCACCATGGAAGTATTTTTAGCAATTATCTTAATTAATCACTCATGGATAGACATAAAAATAAATAAAACAAAATAAGTATAATGGTCCCAGAAGAGACACTAAAGTAATAGGCCTATATTATACATATTTCTTCTTGGACTGAACTTTATATTATACATTAAAAATTTTATTATTTGGAGGTTATAATATGATTAGCTTATTAGGCATTAGCTTGCATGTTAGAATGAGGTTTAGTAGGTCTTAATTTTTATCCATCAACAACTAATTGTCACCTAACACAATTACATATTGTTTTCTTTTAAAGAAAATGTATGCTACTATGTTTGTTTGATAAGAAACTTAGTACCATTTGATTTAGTTGTCATTTTGATTCATGGTTATTAATTTTTTTTTAAATAAATCTTTTAAGACAGTTATAGATTAAAATTATTTTGTATTTGATTAAATAGTTGTTCAAACACTAAATCAGTTTTTAGAAACACTAATTCTCATCAAATTAATTACACAATCACTTATTATTTTATTTTTTATAAAAAAGACAAAGCAATTATGTCTGATAAAAAACTCAGGTATCGCTTGGTTTAACTGTATTTTCGGTTTATGATTATCAAAATTATTTTTTTAAGTTTTTATAAGATAATTATAGAATAAAATTTATTTTATAGTTGGTAAAACAATTGTTCAAAGACTCATTCAGTTTTTAGAAACATCAATTATCATTTGTTGCACAATTTCATGTTATTTAAAAAAAAAAACTTAATTACAAAAAATACCACGTGGTTAATTGTAATTTTAAAAAATACTTCGAGGTTTTTTTTGTTGCAAAAAATACCTTGTAGTTGACGTCATTTTCAAAAAATACCCTGAAGATTTTTTACTGTAAAAAATAACCTGTGGTATGTTTTTATTAGCAAAAAATATTTTGTAGTTGACTAAAAGAAACATATAATTGAATATATTTTATTAACAAAACATACTACATAGTATTTTTTATTAACAAAAATATACTACATGGTATTTTTATCACACAAAACAAACAAACACAGTGTATTTTTTGTCACAAAAAGAACTTCAAGATATTTTTAAAAAATAAAGTCAACTACAGAGTATTTTTTGTAATTAAACCTAAAAAAATAATAATACAACTATGCATGATAAGAAGCGTAACTATCATTTGGATTAATTGTAGTTTTTGTTTATGATTATTAGAATCGTTTTTAAAACAATTGGTAAAACAGTTATTCAAATACTAATTTAGTTTTTAAAATTTTAGATATTTGTTAGAAATCATTTTTTAAAAGTGTTTGACTTAATTTTTATTTATAATAAAAAAATATATATTATTTTATGAATTTTTCTAGATGGGACTTAAATCTAGGCTTAGAGTGCAAATGACCCAAATATAATCTTTGACATGTTGTATTATTAACCCAGAGATAATCAGCATCATACCATAGATATTGTTGACTAATGAACAACTAGAAATCTTAGTGGTAAAATTGGTAAGGTCAACTATATAAGTAGTTATATGGGAAAAAAACTTGTATAACTAATTAATAAAAGATTTTTTGGCATTTAGAGAAATACAAAGGGCCTACCATCAACAACTATAACAATTAAATAACAAGATTTTATATATCACACAAAATTAAAAGCTGAAGGTGATGGGTCATGATTGACTATCCCATAATCAAAGTTGATTGATTGATTGCCTAATTGTTAATATCTGGTTATATATATATATATATATATATATATATATATATATTAGAAAATCAAGCAGGAGGTGATGGGTCATGCTTTCGTGCTTAGCTGGCCAACAGCGGTTAGGTTGAGTATGAAAATAGGTGAATATACAGTTGATTTGATTTAAGTAGATGAAATTGTTTGGATTGAATTAAGTGTTTTAAAAATCGAATTGGATTAAAAATTTATTGAATTTGATGAGTTAGGTTGAATCACATATTCAATTTTTTTTAATTAAACTCAAATTGATAATTTAGTTATTAAATAATTATATTTTATGTATATTTATTTTTTTATGTAATGATATATCACTTATTTTTTTTAGAGTTATTAAAATCTACTTGTTTTAAGAATTGATGGGTTACATTCATATTTTAATTAGTTTAAAAGTAATTTTATATTTGTTTTCCCATTTATTTTCTTTCTTCTTCCTAAAAACCCAAACAAAATATGTTAGTTTCCATTGAAAATGTCAAGTTTAGTTTTCTCCATTTTCATAATTAGTTTTCGTCAAAAATATTAATTTTATTTTTCTTTATTTTCATGATCATCAATTAGTAGAATATAAGTTACCCATAAAATAATATGTTATAATTCGTGCACTCGGTGAAAGCATCCTAAACCCAAAGTAAAGGGTCAAAAGGCTGTTCTTCATAAAACAATACGTGTTGCATTATATAATCGTTCATCAACTGATCTTTTTATTTATTTATTTTGCTTTTTTTTCCTTCACAGAAATACAAGCAAAGAGAAAAAAATGACTAATACTCGGTAGTATTTCTATGATCAAGGGCATTGTCACAAGGATTATTAACCAGTTTAGAATTTAAATATATTAGAAGTATATTTGTTTTTGATACTTTTTAGTTGATCACGCAATTCCAAATATAGTTTTTATTTAGTAGTTTTGTATGATTTGTATTAAATTAAGATTATTTGAACTTTGTGTTAAGTGATTTAAAATACTTTGTAAGTGATAGATTTGTAAGATTTAAAGAATTCTTATATGAATTTAATTTTGGATATAATGAATGAACAATTATTGTATTAGAATATTTTTTCTTATGTAATATGTTTAAATTAAATTTGAAATGAAATAAAAAAAATTAAACCGCCAACCCAAACCGATCAAAAACTATTTTAA